>JAODUK010069823.1:0-16604 GCA_027564635.1 Typhlichthys eigenmanni
TATATATATAAAGAGAGAGCGAGATAGAGAAAGGGAGAGAGAGAGAGAGAGAGAGAGAGAGAGAGAGAGAGAGAGAAAGAGGGATAGAGAGAAAGAGAGAGAGAGTGTGTGTGTGTGTGTGTGCCTGAGTATTGAGTGAATATGTTTTAAAAACACAGTGACACACACATGCAAATGCTCAGACTCACCACATGTTTCTATTTTACTGTGTGTGTGTGTGTGCGTGTGTGTGTGTGTGTGTGTGTGTGTGTGTGTGTGTGTGTGTGCGTACGTGGGAGAGAGACAGCCCCAAACCTGCTATATCCTAGGGAAACAGCCACTATGGATGGAGTCATTACAGCTCTATTCATTAGAATCTTCATTTAACATAGGATCTGCCCTCTGTCCAGCTTCTGCACCTCCCCCAGGACCACAGTTATCACACACACACACACACACACACCCTCACAAACACACACACACACACACACACACACACACACAACGATGCTATCGTTCCTCTATCTCCACTTACTGAATATGTAGTGCGTGAGGTTTGTGTGTATGTTTTCATGTCTTTTGTTGAATCTCTTTCTATAAGCCTGCACTCATAAAGAAACCATCTCCCACTCACGCAGCGGAGTCTCCGAATACATTTTGGCAGGCCTTTCCATCCTGAGCGGCCGCCTAATCAATCATAACCGGGTGAACACATTCATCAGCTTGGATCCATTTTGCGTATTTAGAGATCAAAAGGTTGCCCGGTGACTATAGGAAGTCCAGGTACTAACCCAGACTAATTTATTGAGCATGGGAGAGATTTAGCCCCCTGAGGACATGGGGACATGGTTTTTCTCCATCGCCTTGGATATGTGTGACGGGGCTGGAGGGCAGTTAGCCTTGCCACGCCGTATCCTGTACGGCGTTTAACATTCCATTGATCATATTAATTGCAGTTGATTGGGTCCCGCTTGGCGGAAGCATGTGAAAGTGCACATTTGGCGCAACATATTGGGGATTTTGATCTTTGTTGAATTCCCTCTGTCTTATAATGCTGCTTTTTTATTTATAGGCCTAGTGTTTATTCATCTGGAATTGTATTGTATCCTGTGCTTGTCAGAAGTCTAGAATAAAGTATATAGACATTCTATTACGTAGACCATGATCTACGTATGTCATTGGAGCCCTGGCGTACATCAGTTTGGAAAAGGTTGATGTTAGAGATGGCAGAATACAGTTGTTTTCCAAGAAGAGGGAAGATGGAAGGAAGACAGCATGACTGTTGGTTTCATTTAATTACATTTTCTTGATCTGAGCTCCAGTGTGCGGCTTCCTTTTGATTTACCTTGTAGTTTACCAGCCAGCACCTCTCTACTTAAGGTGTGCCTTTTTAATTTTTGTGATTTTTTACAATACAATTGTTACCATATAAAGTAGATTCAAAATAAAGTAGATAAAGTAAGACATTTTGTTAACGTAAGCCTTCATCTGCAAGACCTTGTCTGGGGATACAGTAATGCACCCTATTCTTTTGTTTTTCTATTCAACATATTTCAGATGCTTTTGTTCACAGAATAGTTGTTTTCATTTGTCTTTTTTCACTTTTCACTTTTATTTCTCTCAAACACTTGGCTTAGAATCCCCTGGTTATCCTCACTGCTCCAGGGGCAGTCACCTCTGTGGCATAAGAAACACACACTATTCACACATATCCATTAAAGGGGCAACGTTCAGGAAGTTGCAGCTCTTTGAAGAACACAATTCATGTTTCCAAGTGTGGAGCACTTATTGGAGGTCAGACTGAGGGTCTATTAGGCCTCTCATATTCATTACTGAGGGGCGGGAGGCGAGAAATCGAAGGAACAACAATACCCCCCGTTAATTCCCTTCAGCTATATACTCTGACCCCTATACCCTGGATGTTTTTCTGTTGGTTTTTGACTGTGAACTAAGGCCTCGAAAGCGGATTGAATGATTACGGGCTACAGTTTAGAGTTATATTGAATAATGTAAGTTCCTCTGTGCTCTTGGCAACTAGAGCCCAGATCTATTAGGCTAAACCACTATCTCCTTATTACATACAAGATTACAAGATAGAATATTGAGCCTCTTAACCACAAAATATGAGAAACATTCAATCATTTGAAAGGTGTAAAATCACGAAAACAATGGATGGAAAGCTATATAATTGCCTGAGTAATGCCAGTGGGTTTTTCCTTTCAGCGTGGTTTGTGTGACTGTTCAAAAGCAGATACCAGGTTATTATTATTCAGCGTCATCCTGTACAGCTCCATCAAGGCTGTTGTCTCTGTTACACCAGGAACACCACCAATCTCACACGGTCACGGTTGCTTAGGAATACATACAGCAGATCAAACAGGCACGGGCCTCCTCCGGCGTCGTTAAGGTCCTCCAGGGAGGATATTCTATACCGTAGGGCCAAAACACACATCCTCAGTGACGCAGTATCACTTCAAACCCCTTCCAACCTTACGTGGGCTTTGCTACACTGGATCATGACTGTGTGTGTGTGTGCGTGTGTGTGTGTGTGTTAAGCGCACGTGTCAGTTTGGACTAGAGCTGATGGGCCCTCTTCAACTTACCTCTCGCCCCAGGGGGGTATTCCAGTGTCCAAGATATCCCAGCGTGAGAAAGGAGAGCATTGGATGGGATATCCCATTGCGCCTGCCTGGCTCCTGGGCAGCAGACAGCTAAATCAGTTACAGGTTGGATTATGAATACATCTTTCTCATGCAGGGCAAGCTCTGCCCGTCGGCATGCATTGGCCTGTGCTCACCTTGACCTTGAAACCTATTAGGACGGAGACGCAACGTGTATATTCTGTGTCTGAGTGCACACTAGCGCTCAAACAATTTGGCTTTATTCTGCGCTTTCCTTCCATCTCTTTCTCCTTTCATTTATTTTGTCTATCCCACTCCTCTAGCAATGACCACATGTAATGTATGTCTCTTTGTTCTAAGGCCTCGGGTCAAAGACTCTGTTTCAAAGTGTTGATCCTCATCTGAAATCTATTGCAATCAGTTCCCCAGCACTGGACGTGAAATACAGGTCCCTGCGATCTGATACTCGTGATGTGTGTTTGTGTGTGCATGTTTGTGTGTGTGCATGTGTGTGTGCGTGTATGTGTGTGTGTGTTCACAGGGTTTTATGTTGCAGTTTCAGTCCAAAATAATCAATGAAACACCTGGTAGAGTGGTTGTAAAACATGTTCCAATGATGTGTGTTGCGCGTTTTAAGTGCTGTGTGTTGCAGTGTTTATTAATGATACTACAATCTTTAAGGAATCCCTTGGTACACCTTTTTCCCCACTAGAAACAATACAATTGTTTTGTCGGGAGGCATTCACTTGTTTTTTTCAGTTGGCAGATAGTAAGCATAATTTTAATACTGTAGTGTATTTATGTAGAGATTATACAGTACATGTTCATAATCAGTGTAGGGCAGGTTACTCGCGAATTGTATTAAGTTACTAGTTACTTATTACTCCTTCAAAAAGTAATGACATTACTTATTACTGGGTATTAAAAGTAATTAGTTACATTACTAGTTACATTAATATATTACTTACACAATCACTATCCTGTCTCGCCCCTTCTGAAAAATGACAATCTGTGTAGCCAGCTCATTTTAGAATTGAATCGTCTTTATTGGAACAATAATTATTTTTAGGAGTGAACAATCAGACAAAGTGAAAACATTGCAGCCTCTCAAACCAGATGATTGGACAGGTTTTTTCAATTAGCCTACCCTAAATCCTAAATTTAGGACCATAAATCTCGTTCTTGGAACTAAATAAAGCAACATTACTTGGATTAGTAATAGTAATAATATTACTGTTTTAGAAATAGTAATTAGTTACAATACTAGTTACTGAAAAAAGTAATGATATTACAATATCTTACTACCCAACACTGTTCATAATTCATTACACTTTGTGTAATTCCCTGCTTGTTCAATTTATAACATTTAGTGTATTGTTATGTCAAAGATTAATTCTTATTGAATTAAGTAAAGTATTTGAAGGTCTACATTGGGGAATTCACTGTAACACATATAGTCTTGATACTTTAACTTTGCAACCACACTGTTCCCTCTGTCTTTCTCTTTGTTTTAATCATCAGGCGGGACTGCAAATTATGAAGTGATTTATGTGGAATTACACCCTAAAGAGCATGTCAAACCCCAAGAGGTGCCAATGAAATAGCATTGCCATATAGTTTAGTGGAATATCTCTCTGCATGGCCATTTTAACTGTCATCATCTTCCGCTGTACTTGTTCACTCATTAGTTAAATTAGAGTCATTTAGTGTGTGTGTGTGTGTGTGTGTGCGTGTGCGTGCGTGCGTTCGTGCGTGCGTGTGTGTGTTCGTGCGCGTGCATTTGGGTGTGTGTGCTCGTGCACTGTTTCTCTGAGATCCTGATCCTTGGTCCAGAGCTCAGAGGGCCTGTCCCGATCAGTGAGGATGATAAGATGAATGTAGTTTTGTCTATCATCACCCTGGATGAAACATTCCCAACTAATAGTCTGGATTAGCCTCACAGGCTGCCTGCCCCCTGTTAGACCCAAACACCTATCTTTGTACCGGCTTTGTAGAAAGACATATTGTTTTGCTTGGTTATTTGCCTATTGTATTAGGCCTACACCCCAGGATTAGAACATGTTATGGACTCTATATATATTCCATATAAATTGATTTAGCCACAGTTTCATTTTCCTATTCACTGAAAAATATGTTGCATTCATTATTATTATTATTATTATTATTATTATTATTATATTATTATTATTAATAATAATATTAGCCTTGATACCACCCAAAGTTGGACCCAAAACATGACAGTCAAATTCCTAACAGCTTCATCTTATGTTTCTAACAGGGCATGGGTGAGTTCTTTGTAGTCTTTATCTCCTTGTCGATTCACCCGTGTGCTGGTCTAAGAAGAAAAAGGCCAAACCAGTTTTCTGTCTTGTTAACAGCATTTAATCAAAGCTCAATCAAAATGGTTACCTTTCTTCCATTGCATAGCCGGAGGTAAAGTATGTCTGTTGTGTGGAGTCATGTCTCTGTGTGCTGACAGACAACCAAAGAGAAGGCTCTGTATGTCCTTATCTCCATCTTAGTCTCCTGTCACATCAACCTGCTTATGAAAGGGAAGATAGTCTGACAAGGAGCAACTTAACTAAAAGATTCCAGGATTCTTTACAGAGTTGTGAAAATGTGCTTTGTCCCTGAGAATATTTCAGCCTGTCACGACGTGGCTTTAAGCGGTTAACTTCTCGAATGTATGCTGAACTATTTAGATTCCTTATTCTACATCCAAATTTTACTTTAATTTTATTTTTATTAGCTGTAGGAAGGAGGACACATTGTTGACAACCAGTTCTTAATCCACATATGATTCTTAGCTAATTCATTTGAACATAAACAATAAATCCACTGGTTTCAGCTGAGCTAGAGTTTCTCATTGGGGTATGGTCAGCTTGGAGCTCAGGTTCCAAATCCATATGCTAACCACTCCAAAGTATCAATCACTGCACCTAGAAGACTTAAAAGAACCATATTGATTACCAATACAGGATCATAAATCACCCCACACACCACACAATACACACATGCGTAGACCTAAGACACAACAATAAATCTGGTGGACAGATAGGGAGTTGTAGATGAAGTCACTTTCAGCCCGTCTGTAACTTGATAACCTGATGCTTATCGAAGGACCGGAGAAAAGTGAATATTGTTGCTGTCGTTTCAGAAAATGCTGATGTTTGGTACTAAAAAAAGAAAAGTTTCAATATTTTTCTTTTTTTAAATTAAGAAATATAATAAAACATTGATACTGAGAAAGTTTACTAATGAGCATGTTTCATTAATTTTTCAAGATTGCAGCTGTAATGAAGAACTATTATATAACTGTGGGTAACAGTAAAGTAAAGAAGGTAAAGAATTTAAGTAAGTAAGTAAGTTAAGTTTATTTCACCTTTCACAGATATATGTGCTTCACAATAAAAAATAAATACATTAAAAGAATACAAAGGAAGTACATGGATAAATCAGACAGCCATCACAACCATTGTCTAACTTAAATACTGTTTGAATAATCTTCAAATGCATTTGAAAAGTCTTCAAAACTCTAAAATGTACTGGTAAGTGAAGTGATGCTAAAACAGGTATGACGTGTACTCTTTTGCTGGTGTGAGTTAAAACTGTGAGAGCCCTAATGACATGGCTGCTGCTGTTGTTCTAACAGATAGTCGGCTGCGTGCGGCAACATGGTGTATGAACTCTTCTACTGTCTGTAAGTCACTTTGGATGAAATGCTAAATGATGTACATGTAAAATGTAAAATGTAAAAGCCTTGCCGCAGAGTTCTGAACAGCCTGACGACGGTAAATCTCTTTCTTATTAAAACAAGTTTAAAAAAAACTGTTACAATAATCTAAACGGGATGAAATAAAAGCATGAAAGATAATATCCAATAGTTTATAAAAAATAACAAATTTCATAGTGAAGTTACTGATAAATTAACTATATAAAATAACAAATTTCACTGTGAAATTAGTTATTTTTATCAGATATAATTTAATTATATTTTTAGCTTGTTCCTCTCACAGCAATGTGATTATAGTCATGCCGTGTTGATGGCAACACAAGTTGCTGTGATGCCTGGCCGGTGGGCATACAGGACATACTGTAGCAACTGTGCGCCAATAAGAGCATTCTAGTCTGCAAATGTGTTTTATTCACTTATTTATTGATTCCCACAACTTGCAATATTTATTGCATCCTGAAGATGCAGGAGGATTTTTAAAAGCCTTTTAGAAATGGCAGTAAGAGAAAACACCTTTTGGGTCACTTCAGGTGGAAGGCAGACAGTGTTGCTTGGAGTGGTGTTTGTCTTTCTTTCCTTTTTCTTGGTCTGCAGGGTAAGTACGGGCAGCGTGTTTCTCTAAGCAACAATGCTCAGCGCAATAAAAGTATCCCATATAATATTTATCCATATACCTCTATAGTGAACTGAGTTGTGTCCAGCGACTCAATTTACTGTGAAGATGGAGAGTGCAGAAAGTGCTTTGTATACATGTTATTTTTAGGTGGTCAAGGTATTGCGTGTTTTATTCTAAAATAAGAAATAAGAAATAAGTTATATTATAAAAATCATACACTACTTACATGATAATAAGAAGAGAATGCAAACAATACATTTTAGAAAGCGTCTGTTTGCCTCTTTATATGTTCCTGCTATCTGCCTGCTATAGTATGCTCTGGTGAGCTTATCACTTTAGTCTAAGTGGCACGTCTAATGAGGGTATTGTTTTTGCAATTAGCCACTTTAATAAGCAACAGCTCTTTCTCCTGCCTGTCAGCAGGAATGAAAGGTTATGGCAGCACTTCTCTTCTGGCAAGTGAGGCACGGTCATAACATTTGCATTAACGTTAATGAAAAGTATCCCCCACCCATCCAGCAAAATAAATATTTGCATGAACGTCATTATGCGTGTGTGTGTGTGTGTGTGTGTGTGTGTGTGTGTGTGTGTGTGTGTGTTTGTGCACGAGTGTGTGTGTATGTGCGTGTGTGGAGGGGTAGTGTGTAGATACATGGTTGTTGAATGTATACATACAGTTAACAGTAAAAGTACATGTACAGAGAGTTAATAGTATCATTTGTCAAAAACTGTCTTGTGAGGTGTGAGTGTGCGTGTGTGCGTCTGCGTGTGTGTGTGTGTGTGGGAGTGTGTGTTTTATTATTTCACTATTATTTCAGTGCTCTGTTTTTGCTTTTCTTCCTTCCATTCCATTATTCCTACCCGTCTCTCATATGTTCTTTCTGGTGCAGAACTACCTCTCAGTCTATCTTTGCATACATCATTGTGAAGGGCTCTCTCATGTGGAAACGTTTGAGCCTTAATCTCCTCTCCCAGTACTCAGGGTGCCAGCCCACTGCAACAGTCTGCTCAGTTTCAGCTGAGAAGAGAACACTTACTGTGGCATGTAATCGTTTCTTTTTTTATGTATCAAGCGACTGTAGCCCTAATTACACATCTTATATGTTGATTGATGATGATGAGGCTGAGGTCGACCATTGTAATGTTTGCCTCTTTAAGCAAGTAAAACGTCCGCGGAAGTCGTTGTATTGACAATGTAATCATTATGTAATGGAGTGTAATGATGTGGTCTTACTTTTTTACACTGTAAACGCGTATACCACATCGTAATTAAAAATGTGTGAAGGATTTAACCGTGCAGGGCTAAACTGAGCCTTTGGGGGTCTGCTTTGCCATGTGTGACGGGGGTAAACAGTTCACACACAAGTTGTGAGCGTCAATAGAGGATCAGAGGTGTCTAATAGTCAATGAACACAGAGGCATGTTTGCATATTTTTGTGAAATGATACATCTTGATTGTTTCCGTTTGAAAAGAAACGTCATGGATTGTTTGGAGACGTCCTTTATTATAGCAGATGAAGAGGAGGCCCGATGTATTTGTTGCTTTTGTAAAAACAAACACACATATTAGATGATAATGTTAAGATTTTACTGCTTGATAGATATTATAATGTCAGTGGCCCCCAGAACTACCATGGTGTTTTGAATAGTGATGGGCAAAAATGAATAAAAAATGAATTAACAAATTATTTAGAAGTTCGATTGGTACCAAGTCTGCAGTGATGCTTACTTACTGTTATCTCCTCCCACTTCTCAGTGGCAATGACAGCTTTTGAGTTCTTTGTATTGGTTAGAAAAGCAATAGCCTACATATCATCTACATAGCTGGTTTGAGGAAAGCAAAGAAGGTTTTTTTTAATATTTTTTTTTTGCTAACTAACCTACTGTAAATGTAATTGATTAGGTTAAATTGTGTAGGGGTGACCTGATAAAGATATTAACTCTTGAACGACCTACTTTCATTTAACCACACACCGACTCAATACCGGTGGTACTAAATGCCCGAGAACGACCCAGAAGTTCGAAAAGCTTGAAATAAGAAAAACTCAAAACTCAAAACTGATACATCTCGAAGTGAACAAATCAAGATAATGAAAAACTTTCTTCTACTTACGTCTCCTAATGTAACCATGGCATTGTACACCTATGGCCTTAAAGACAGACAGACAGACATGCCACGGAGCGACATGTGAATATAAAGGATAATGGCCCGTCATGTGTTTGAGCAATTGACATGAAAGGAAGCGACAGGCAAGAGCAGCACGCCATGGAGTCATGTAAAATGCAACAGAGTACACTCCTCTATCAGGAGTGTAGCCTGATGGCAAGTGAGTATAGCTGCACACACAGGCACACACACACGCAAGCACACACACACATTCATTAGCACATTAACTGTAAATGGCAACACAATCACCTAAATCCCATTACAACATCCAGACACCCCCCTCCCCAATGTAATGTGTTTCCCTCTTTAACAAAAAATATAATTGCGCTCTGCAAGCTTGCATTTCACCTGTGACTTAATCATAATCTTTACATGATATTTAGCTTTGTATTCATGCTGTTATGTTACAGTAAGCAGAGGTGGGTCATTTCATGGTTGTTCTCACGTCAGTTACTGTAATGAAAGTAAATCCCTTTCCTCCAGCAGCACAGGACTGACCCAGATTCTGGTCTGTAACTCACTGAGCTTTATTCTGGCACCTCCCCGTTGCATTCACCTGCTATTTACTCCCCACAATATTTTTGAGTGCACTTCTCTGTGTACATTCCCAAGTTAGCATGTTGTCGTTTCATTATTAAACCTGTCCAATTGAGTACCGTATCAACTTTGCATCGTGCAGGCTTCCTCCATTCCTTAAAGCCACTCCTGAACCTCTTAACGCTAGACAACACACTAAAACCACCCCTCAATCGCAAAAAAGATTTACTACAAGGCAGGACTATGCGCTGTTGGAGGATGAGAAGGCTTTATGTCACTAAGTAGAGAAAGCGCCGGAAGCTGTTTAGCTATGAATGAAGGGGGATCTCGTATATGACGTGCCATCGCCAGAGGAGTCAGTTGATGCTTTTGTGAGATTTACGCATTATTATTGATGGACATTCACGGTGCTTTAGGGCGGAAAGCAGTTAACATCAGTTAAGGTCTCATGTTCTGTCATATTCTATACGCCTAATTGGCGTGCAACATAGTGGTGAACATCGTGACCTGCTTTTCTACGAGATAGAGGTGGGCAGCTGAATCTTTGTCGAGTTATTGCGGACTTTATTTGATTGTTTTTACATTACTTTTTATTGTTTTCTTCGCTTGACCAGGGACTGCAGATGGAAATGAGCTATTAGCTCAAACTGGTATAATGCATCTTTCCTCTGTTTTGAGATTAATTTATATTATACATGGTCGCTGATACATATCATACATTGTCCCTGATAAAAATAAGTTGAGAGCTTTATTTTCTTTTACGTTTTACCTATATTGCACATCATGCCTATACTCTACATGCATGTAAGTCATCATTAAACAGAAAATTGCACACACACACACACACACACACACACACACACACACACACACACACACACACACACACACACAAACACCCACACACACTGTACAACACATAAGACAAATAAAACAAACATGCAGATGCAATAAGGTTGAAGCTAATCTCATAATAAATTAAAACGCAACATTGAAAACCTCTTCATGACTATTCTTAGACTTCACTGTGATTCTCTCTCTCTCTCTCTCTCTCTCTCTCTCTCTCTCTCTCTCTCTCACACACACACACACTTTTATTTTGCCTGTATTCACTGCCATGTGTTTATCAGTCTAATGTGTGTGCTCCTGTCAGGGACATTATGTTCTCTCTCTTCAGCGTGATGCTCCGTTACTCTTCCTTTGGCCCCTGGGCTGTTTTTGGTCAGCATATGTCCCAAGACACCGCTCCACTGACCAATGGAGGGCTTTAACTATTCATGGCTGTTGTCCATAGACCCCTTACAAGCCAATTACTGGGTGGGGTAGAGGTCACTACAGGAGACCTTGTGTTTAGTCATTTTGTTAAGGGTGTCTTTGTGATTTTGGCTTAAGGACCTTGCCAATGCATTTAGATGCTTTATTTAAGGATGAGCGAATATATTATTTGTTTATATGGGTAAACACCACAATAAATGCGTTGTCATTTTATTTTGGCCTAACTAATTTGACTACCCTAAAGAAATGAATTCTCATTGTGAAGGTATTTAACTGAAATCTGGGTGACTTTCATGAATTCTCAATGGCAGCATCACATGGGACACTTTCCATGTGGACATTTCTGTGCTCTGAGAATAGTTTCATTCTGTTTCATTTCCTGCCACTTGGGATGCGATTTCACACCATTAGCCTGAATACTTCCATCACCCCCCAGGTCCCATAAATATTTCAACCCCTCAATCTATATTCATTATAAAACATACACCCAATGCAATATGAGGTTGTGAAGACACAGGGCTTTTATTTATTAATCTTATTTATTTATATTTCTTTCCTGAGGGCGAGACGTTGGTTTCTGTCCATCTGTGCTGATTGCTGGCTATTACTGAGCACTTAGAGTCTGCCTAGAACTAGCCAGAGGGGAGCCCGGCCCTCTTGAGATCCACTCCAGGGCTAAGAGGTGTGCTTGTTGGCTACTTTTGTGGGTACGGTGTGTGTGTGAGTGCTAACTTAAAATTGAAATGCTCATGATGAATAAAAAAAGAATAGTGGGGTGAACGGTGTTTGATTTATTTATTTATTTGTTTATATCATTTCAAGCATGTTTTTGAAATATATTATTTTTAACAACAATTTTTAATACCCGGATCACATTTTTCGTATATAACTGGGATACTTAACTGCATAGGATCGTGCTACTGTAAAGTAGGCTACATCTATATATACGGTATATATATATATATATATATATTACAGCTGGGAATCTACTATAATGTACTATAATAATAAATCGCTCAAAATCGCGATTAATGGCATTTGATTTTTTTTATTATTTTTTATCTTTTACAGACAGGACAGTATAGAGAGACAGGAAGCGAGTAGGAAAGAGATATCTGAAATCAGCCAGTCATGTTGTCAGAGTCAAGTCTGTCAAGAAATTCCTCTCTATAAATGTATCGTCAGACTTTGTCACTGAGTTACGTAGCTGGTCGTTATGCATGTCAATCAAAATACCTTTCCTGTCAAGTAAGCGGACCTTTATGCGGTTAGCCAGCGCCTGTGTCCCAGACTATATGCAAGGAAAGGCTGGCTTTGCGAGGCTAGGTCAATCAGTGACTCCACCCATCCTACCCACATACATTCTTCATCCCCATGAAGTCTGGCCTGGCAGTTAGCAGTGCCATGTATATTATGCTATGCAGGGCAACAACGCAGGACACACTGACCAGTATTAGTTGCATGGTAATTGCAGTAGTGTATTCAAGTGGATGAGATTTGCCTATAGATCCTGGAATACAGGTACAGTAGCAGTCACTTAGCAATGGAGGCATATGGTCCAGGCCATATACCTGTTCACCAACACGTCACTGCAGAGGTGTGCAGGCACAGTACTGCTCCACCTCGTCAAAAACATAACTACCTGTCCGTCGAAGCAGTCAACTAGCATGATCATTATTAACCAAGACCACAACTACGCACATGACAAGATGTGGGTGACCCCATCCACAGCCAGCAAAGTGCACGTGTGTATTTGTGTGTGCGTGCGTGCACGTGCGTGTGTGCATGTGTATGCACATGCAGTGGGTGTAAATTAATATCGTTTTAAAATATATTCCCTGTCCAAGGCATCAAACATTGATGGACTCCCCAAATGCATCTCCCTACGCTCCTTTGAGAACAACTGTGCTTTGACAGTTTGAACAAACCCTATAGCACTATGGGTCAGCTTCAACCACAACACGTTCAGCGGAGACGGGGCTGTCCGCTGAGGGAAGAGACGTATTGGTATCTTAGAGGAAGTTGGGGGGCAGGGGGGTTACAAACTTTAAAGTCTCTTAACAACTTGTCTGTTTTTAATGGACTGATATTGACTGGCCGGCGTGAAACCACAGTGAATATATATGTCGAAGTCTTCTTAGCACTGGTGGGGCACAGTCTCTTGTGTTAGATAAGTGTTGCTGCTTCCCCACTTCCCCAAGGTTTAAAACAGCCCCCTTCCTCTTCATTTCCTCCTTCCTTCACCTCTTTCCTCTGCACAGATCCCTCCATCCGAGCTATTGATTAGTCAATAATGTGTTTTCAGTGGTATATTAATGGCACATTATCCTGACGAGGGTGTCTGGTGGGACAGGACGTGAGGGAGTGTGTAAGTGACGAGCCTCTTTAATTGATACTCTGTGCGCGTGCACGTGCGCGCGTGTGCACGCGCGTGCGTGTGCACATGCGTGCATGTGCGTGCATGCCTGTGTGTAAGCGGTTGAGTGCAGGTTAAATACGTTTAATCTCATATTTCCTGTGGATTATAATAAACCCTGAATGAAGAAATTAATCGACATATAAAGTTGGTGACGGCGAATGAAATTTTATGGGGTGGATGAAGTCATGTTTATTTGACAGCGGGGGTAAAAATAATAATTAATCAAAGTTCTCACACACGCGCGCGTGCACGTGCACACACACAGCCAGAGACACATTTCAGAAATCCCCTCGTGGGATAGCAGTGAAATAGAGCCTCCCCAATAGAGACGGTTATCCTTCTGTCTTTTTGTTATCCTTGGAGTGGTTGCCCTCTCTCCCATTAGGTTTGGATCAAATATTAGCCGCAAATAATATTCCTCTTTTATTTTCACCTGCTCCTCGAATAGCAAGGAGCAGATGGTTTACAGCGCTTCACCTTCACCAGAAAAAGTTTCTGTGTGTGCGTGTGAGTGTGCGTGTGTGTGTGTGTATGTGTCTGGTGACATTTCTTTATCACAGGACTCATCACATGTAAGCTCTTTCAAAGGCCTATAAAGGAAGCTCCAGAAAATGTTGCGGTTTTGTAAGGACATTTCAAAATAAAAGCTCTAAATTATGTATTATATTATTTGTAGAACGATTGATTTTGTGGCTTGCTGCGGTGGCAGATATCTCAGCACAAGATATCCGTTTTTTTAATATCTCCATGCAGGCGCCATGGCGATAGTGTAAAATAAAATATATTAAAAAATCATATTATCAAAACAATCTGGCAGGCTAGATATTATTCCTGGCGGAACAGTTTTGGCCCACAGGCCGCATGTTGCCAACCTGCCATTAACACACACACACACACACACACACACATGCACATGCACACGCA
This sequence comes from Typhlichthys eigenmanni, assembly GCA_027564635.1. NCBI lineage: Eukaryota > Metazoa > Chordata > Actinopteri > Percopsiformes > Amblyopsidae > Typhlichthys > Typhlichthys eigenmanni. The sequence continues at coordinate 14,272 of JAODUK010069823.1, forward strand.
CCCACACACACACATGCACATGCACACACCATATCCCTCTAGTGAAGTGCAGTGACTGATTCAGTGTCTTCTGCACGCATTCAGCTGAAGAAGACACCCTTTGACCCCCGGGAGGTCTGGATCTCAGGATGCTTTACCGCTCTCTGCTCCTGTGCCTTCACTCTCATATTTATCACCGCTAATCACTCCCTCTTTCTCTATATCTGCGGTCGTTATTCACCAAATCTTTCCTTCCATTCATTTAGCATTGAGCTGTACGGCATGCACTGCAGATGTTGACTAAATGAGCAGGTCAGTAGATCCACATAGAAACATACTGCACACATGCATGGGCTGCAGGCACGCCCTGTCTCAGGTGTCCCCACCTAACTAATAGCCCTGTTGTCTACCCTCCAATGTGCTGTGTCTTGCTTTTAGGGTCCACGTCAACACTTCACTGGGTCCCAAAGCAACCACACCCAAACACCCACCCACCCCTTCCCGTGCACTGTAATACACGTCCCAGAACTGAGCTATTTGAGGACTGGATTGGGTTGTCTGAGATTGTTCTGTTTTCATACACACCCACAAGGTGCAAATCCATAACACGCGATGGCGAATATGTAATGAGTTCAAATGTGAGCATCGTATCGTTTTGAGTCTCGGCGGAAGAAAACGAATCGAGTTGAAACCGACTGATTGAATGCAAACATGATACATGGCAGAGACCTAATATTGCCCTCACTATTCATCGGCCTATGTACTAAATAGATCATCTACATGATTTCTAAGTTCTGATGGTGTGCCCACACTTTCATTTCACAGAAACCTGCGTGTTTTTGGGGACCCTCTCTCCCATTGTATTGGATGATGACCTTGGTCACCCCCTTCATCTGATGGGGGTGGGTGGGGTGTGTGGGGGTCAACCGGGGTCATTGTAATGGCCGAGCTGAGAGAGGGGGCCCCCCTGTGTCTAATCATGCAGAAAGAAGCGGTCCGAGAGTTTGCTCACGCACTAAAGTGCGTCAGTGCAAAGCACACACACACACACGCACACACGCACGCACGCACGCACGCACGCTCACACTTACTTGCAAAACATGCGTGTCTCTTTCCAGCCAGTACAAACAGCAGCAGCCAGTCCCATAGAGAGGCAAGGACCCATGCAGAACCACAAACGTCACTGTCAATACCCCCCAACCCCACCCTGCCCCAACAACACAAACATAAATTCATGAACTAGATCCAACTGATCTCTCACCCTCTGTCTGCATGCATGTTTAAATCACACACACACAGACACACACTTTAAGGTTCAGTGCACTTTGCATAAGCGATGGCATATGACAAGGCAGGAGTCTGTTACATGACATATAGGTTATTATTATTATTATTATTATTATTATTATTATTATTATTATTATTATATTTGAACAAACATTTTAACGTACTTTCCGGTGCATTGTAATAATTTGCAATTATTTCACTGTGTTCTGTAGCGTGTGTGTGTGTGTGTGTGTGTGTGCAATTTACAAGTAATTCCCAAGAGAGTCTTATGATATGGAACTAAAGCAAAAGTTCTGTCAGGAAGACAATACTTGTCACTTACACTCTCACATCAACCAGTCAGCTGCGCACATTCTCAGGGACTCCAGTGTCCTTACCGTCAGCAGGGTGTTTCAGAATAATGGAGCCGATGCTGGATGGACCATGGTGCATGAGTTGACTACATGTACTTATTTATTTAAAATCTATTTTGTCATGGTGCAAAAGTAGATTTAAATTTTGAAGCAGCATATTTTATTATTTAAAAATGTTTGTTTGTTGTTCCTTTAGTGACGCTTTGTTTATTGTTTGCAGTCAGGATCTGAATTCTCATGAAACATTGCCAATGGCCATGATGGAACTTTTTTATTTTGATTGAGACACATCTCAAGTTCACATCTGGGCTCAGGGGAGGGAGTGAACATTGACATATAGTGAAGTCAGATGCATCTTTGGAGAATTGGTTTACAACTTAAATAATTTTATTTTGATGGTGATGATGTGGTTGATTCTTCATTCTTTGTGGAAGACACATTCTCTTCCGTGAACCGTCTGCTATATTGAATCTATTTTCTCTATTATATTAGGCCTATTTCTTTTTTAAATAGTCAATATCAGAGCCATAAAGAGATAATCGCGTCATCTCCGTTCACTCAATGAACAGTGTCTTCACAGCAACGGAGCCTCAAAATACTTCCCGGAAGCTCGCCTAAATACTGCCCTATACATTCCATTTTAAATGTAAATCGGTGCATTTATTGACTACTAATTATAAAAAATATTTTAAAAAAATGAAAATAAATAAATAT
>JAODUK010069854.1:1294-16602 GCA_027564635.1 Typhlichthys eigenmanni
GAAACAGGTGCCTTCACCCCCCCCCCCCCCCCCCCCCACAGTCACTCATGGCTCTGACTCGCTGAACTAGAGGCAAGCCTCCAAACCAGACCGTAATGGCTGACCAAAAACTGACCAGTGCTCAGTGAACACGACCACACGGCGATCTAGTCATTAACACGTCTGTGTGGTTGCCGGGGGCCATTCCAACACTTCAGACATGGTCAAATTGTGGCATAGCCGTTAACTGCTTCTCCCATTTGGGTTTTACTGGAGGAAGAGTTAGACAAACATGGGCTACTTCCAAATGATAAAGGCTATAGCTGTACGTTAGACAAATATTAAGCTAGCCAGCTAGCTAGCTATCTCATCTATCTAGATAGATCAAATTAAAGTGTGTGTGTGTGTGTGTGTGTGTTTGTATGTGTGTGTGTGTGTGTGTGTGCGCTCGCTCACGCACGCGTCCACACACACGCTCTAACCTTATGAGGAAGAGAATGGGCGAATGGGTATGGGGTGGGGGTGGCAGGCCATTTGTTTGAAGTGACAACATTTCCTCACGAGCATATGTGTCACAGGGCACCAAACCTAACCAACCTCCGCCAGAGTGTGGAACACACCGGTGTATCTTCATGATGCGTAGCCAAGACGACCATTTACTAGGTGCAGGATAAAAACATGGGCGATAAAGTTCTGTCACACTATCTATATGTAGTTAAAAATGAATGGCTGTGAGCTGAATTGAAGAGCTGTTGGAGTTAAAGCTGGGGATCTGTTACGGCGGTGAGTCAAGACTAGACAGTTTCTGCCGTTGTAAGGAGGTGTGCGGAACCCGATACTGGTGTGTCACACACAAATGCTGCCGGTAAAACACTCAAGACCACAATTCCTCTTTTCACCTTCAACCCACCAGGCGGGTGAGGTTTGAGTGCATGCGTACCAGGTAGCAACCAGGCCTGAGTCAGCAGCGGCCCTGAGTCAGCGGCCCTGACAAACAAGAACCAGGTTTCTGTGTGCGATTGGGTGAAGGTCCTCCATTGTTCGTCGCAGCGGCGGCAACGTCCTGACGCGTCGCGAGCGCTGACAGACGGTCAACCCGTCTGTAACCCAGCTACCCGACGGACAGGCAAGAGCGGCGAGCCAATGGTGTGTGAGTCACACTCAATAACCCTTTGTCAGATGTAGGGCCCGCACTGGGACAGAGTTACACGCGCCGGATGTGTGCGTCCGCGTGGGCCCAGGAGTGTGACCGCGTGGGTAGACTGTACAATATAATGACATCTGTGCAAGTGTACTTTATGAGCTAGAGCGATCGGCGAGTCTGTGTGGGCCTGTGGCAGCACCAGTGATCCAGGGCTGTGTGGAACCTAGACCTGCTAGGCACTCACAGCGATAGCTGCCGCTAATTAGAGCTGTGCTGCTGGTAATTGCCAACAGCCATGGCTTAATTTTAAGGGGCTTGCCGGGGAAAATCAGTATATTCTACACAAACCTCCTCTGCAACCTGTAATTTAGCGATCCAAAATAGAGTATAGAAATCTACAGAATGTGCCTTTATTTAGATGAGCCCTGAAGGACAAGGCATTGTAAATCGTGACTCACAAACAAACTACAGTTAGTACGAACATTGAACATGAAATTGGGACCCTCCCCACTTCCTTCCCGCCCATCTCTTAAACCCGTTTCTATAGTGGAAAATTAAAATGACACGATCCACGTTTATCTCCCATTTAAAATACTGCTGGTGAGGAGAGAATGGGTAAGCTGGGGAATACCCTTGTATCTTTCTTGTTAAACAGCAATATGCAGCAGCTTCAATTATTATGATATTAGTTCTTTGTTGCTGTGGATTTCATGTCAAGCACAACCATTTTCAGGCCATAATCCATAATGATTTAATAGCAAGAGTCTTTACCGAACGTAATATATTGGTAGATGACTCAGATAAGTTCTCCTCTAAAATATTTAAAGCATTCCCTGGCTGTCTGGAGTTACGCACTCATCGCAAACCTCTTCCGGGTTATTAATAGATGAATCAGTGCACTCACGTATTAATAGATGAATCAGTGCACTCACGTGTTTGTAGTGACCCCATAAATCAGATCTGTTTTCAGGGTCTGTATTGTTACATACATTCACTACCTTCTCCCTAAAATGTGCTGGATAAAACGTTTGTTTTTTCTAACTTTAAAACAAATATGTTTTTTCTTTAATTAACTTTTTTTGCTCCTTTTATTGCCTTTAATGTGTAATGGGGAGGGGGGATTCTTTCCCCAATATCCAGACTATTCTGTGCACAAAGCTCCGTGGACACCCAACACAGTGGGTCCACAACGTAATCGCCTGTCTAAGTGAAGAGGAGGAGTGTTGCTTCATGTTCTACCTTGATTTAGGTTGATACCAAGGTTGATGCTATTATTGTTTCTCTTCCTCCCTCTACTGGCGACTCTGCAGTACTGCCACAAAATCTCAGTCATATGACAAGACAGGATGTTATTTATGTATTGCGTGTACAACACTTGTTGGTCTCAATGGAGCACTGCTAAGACAATGCAGGATGTGAATAGTGAAAAGCCAAGCTTGTGTCAGCACTAAAAGACAGCCCCGGATGCTGTTACACAATATTGTGGACCACAAGTAACTGGCATACTATTGCGTAGTTAGTACACCAAGACATATTTTTAGATTTTTTTTTTTTTTAACTCATTTTCATTTTCTACTACTACTTCCTACTAAAAAATGACAACGACAATGGATTCATAAATTCATCTGTGAAAATCAATAAATGAAAATTCCAGATGTTCAGGGATCTGGCCATTGTAATTTCAATAACATTAGTGCATGACATTGTTCATGCTTGATATGGCGGGATGGAACATATTGGAGAACCTATATTGTCACTCAACCCTGCAGTTGATGAACATACAAAGACATTGGCGCCCTCTGCTGACTGTATATTGTAATGTCTTGGTCAGTTTACATAACAGTGTTTTCGCAGTGTTGGTACATAACTGCGTTTTCGCAGTGTAGGCCTATAAATGAGAAATCAAATTCCAAATGTTTATCACCAATAAAGAAACTATCCTCTAAACCAAATTAGTTATTATTTAATATTATTAATAATTCATCCCTATTGTACTGTCGTACCTTGAGAAAATAAACCATTGTATTCTGAATCGTAAATGAGAGAATTTCGTTTCGATTTCAGAGACCCAACAAGTCGTGACATACTGTCATTAGCACTTTGGATTTTCTTGTCCCATTCATAAATCACAAAAACAATCTCGGTACTAAAATATCTCTGCATGACATCAAGACAGTTGTCACTCTCCCAGGTGCACATCTATGCACATACAATTATCCTGAAGTCCGATTTTGGGTATTATATTTCCATCCTACAAAATGTAATATTTTTGGTCCTACATTCGACCTCTACGCATCTAAATCGGCAATCGTGTAGAATAATGTAGAAGTTATATATTTTGGAGTCTGTATTTTTTTTCAATTCAGTGCTTCACGTCAATTGTTGTGGATGGAAAGTAAATCCTACAACAGCAAGGGTTCTCTATAAAAACACAACCCAGCAGGCGTAGTTAAACGGTTCGCAACTCCACACATTTCATGAACCCATGGACACCACGACCTGCAGTACCGGTTTATGTCGCTAGATGGTGTTGCCCTACCTTAAAAACCACCCACTGCGTTCCAAACAAGCACGGAGCAGCAGCCACTTAATTCACAGTTTAATAAAAGTTATCAAGTTACATTCGAAGCAGAGTGGTGTAGTCTTCCACCCCGTCGAATGCCGTTCAGCTTAGTTGGGCAAAAGGAGGACGCGAGTGCGTATTCGGCTATAGATGGCAGATGCGTTAAGCGGTAATGGAGTTCGCGCAGTAGTAAAGACAACCAGATGTTTTAGAGCCCCCCGACACAGCAACCAAAACACACGGAGAGACACGGGGTGTGTGAGCAAAACACGCGGAGGGAAGGGGGGTAGGGAGTGATACTGAGGAGTGTGCTATAGGACAAAAAAGGAGGGGGCCAAATAGAAAGTGAGAGTGAGACAAACAGCGGGGAGTATGGGGAGAGCAGAAAGAGTAAAGGAGGTAGAGTATTTTTATCCGCATGTGCTCTCGCTCATTGGGGTCAGTGAGTGCGCTTGTTCCAGGACTGCCTGTCAAAACAGCGTCCATTCACCAGCGCCGCCCCGCGTTTGGTCAACAGGCGCGCTGTGCGCACCAACAAATACATAGGATATACGCACCTAGACAGACGCGCGTCCATTCGACATATAAAGCTATGCACACGCGCGCCTAAATGCACAAGGTGTATTCAGTCTGCTAAGCTTTGAAAAAAATAAAAAATAACTCCACACAGTAGCTTCCAATCAAGCCCTTGCCATTACTGTATATTTCAACTGCGTCAACAACATGCACGGGCAAGCGAGCCGAAACGTGACGCGCGCAGAGACGATAATACGGAAAGCGAAATAAAAATGGTTGTCTTACCATGCAGGTACAGCGGGAAGGTGTGCGGGCCGGTGCCCAGGCCGACTGAAGAGTACAGAATGCCCAAGGCTACCCAGTAGACGTACCATAGGACCTTCTTCTCAATGTAGTGCACATTACTGTTGGGGGCCAGTGCAGGGACACTCAACCACATGCACGGAGTGCGATCATAACAAGAGGAGGGAGGGACGGCAGGAGGGGGGGGGGGGGGGAGGAGTGAGAGACGATAGGACCAAAAGGAGAGAAGGTATTAGAATGACAGAGAGGACGATTAAGGGTTGTAAAGGGCAAGTGCTATCTCAGTTTGTTGCTGGAAAATTTAGGGTCTGTATGAGTGGGAGTGTTCCCAGTGTCAGAATTGAGATATTTTCAATGGCTCTTTGTAGCGTGAGACAATCCAAATATCTCCCCACCTCCCTCTCCTCCCCTCTACCTCTCTCACTATCACTCTGTCGATCTCCTCCTCCTCACCTTGTCACCCCTCAAGCAGGGGCAGGTTGTTCTCAGGAATAGTAGGTTACGGGAAAATGAGAGGGGGCGGGGGGGGGGGGGTAAAAAACTGGCAGAGGACTTCATTTCCCACTAAACCCAGTAAAACCACAAAAACCACCAAAAGGCACATCATGTCTTTTGATGCCTGGCTTGATTCTGGGAAGTGCAGTGACCAATTGTGTTTTTTTTTTGGGAAACTGGTTACGCAACACAGTTGGACTATTGGGAAAAAACTATAGTTCCAGTATGGCACACAACATTAAAAAGGTGTAGTATATAGCAAGCAGGGATATGGCAGACTGTAGACATGTAGTCACCCACAGCTTAAGCAGTTTACTTAGTTATCTGGGGAAAATCGGCAATTAGGACAAATGAAACCAAACTGTGCAAAGAACTCAGAGGCGTAAACTATAAACACACTGGGTTTATTTACAGTACACATGCAGGACATACAGGCTGGCGCTTGACATTCATACTACTGTATCTTGCCTCTACTCTATTTCCTAATCTAGTCAGTCTGCTTGCGACTGTGATAAGACAGTTGTGTCTCCAAACTGCGCTGACCTTAATAAAAAATGCCCAGCATTAAAGCATTAGGGGTGGAGTCAGACTCTGTGATTTTGGAGAAAGATAGTTGGCAGTTGATAACTGAACTCAATCAAAACAAAAGCACCTCCCCCTTCAATTGGACACACGTTGTCCAAGCTAGGATATTGTTGTGTGGTGCGGTCTGCACCGCTTTCGTATGTGTTCCCATTTACAGAGCCAGGGCTGTTTAGAACCGCCAGTTTTTTTTTTTTTCTAGCTGGCTGAGGAGCTGAGGAGATAAATATTTGCTGAATTTGACAAAAGGTTTATTAGCTTAGAGTCGCTGACTCCACCGTTAACAATCGGGACATTTATCCAAAAAGACTCAAAGTATGTACTTTGAGTATGTGGGGGTTAGATAACTTGCAGACAGGCCTCTCATTCATGGCAATTAAACCCAAGAGCTCTTCCAGACGACCACAACCTATAATATTCAGACCTGAGAAGTGAGTCTAACTAATCTCTCTGTGTTCACAACATTCACCTGCTGGTGTGTTCCTTCAACACGGTGGCCGACAAGCCAAACGCTGTGTGTCTTTGCCTCCAGAGGCTGGTTTGGGGGGTGGGGGGACAGGAGGAGCGAAACGGTTGGCGGTGCAAGGCAGAGGATGTGGGGCGGATTTGGAGGGGGGGGGGGGTGGTATGGGCAAGTTAGAACGAAGGACCAATGACAGGAAAAGGAAAACAGAAGGTGTCAAGTGCGGCAGTATTGGGTCTTGTGACCCCCCCACACACACACACACACGCACACACAAACACACACACACACGCACAGCAGTGTTATCTTTGCAGTGTTGTGACACCACTTGAAATATTATCAACTGTTAAACTTTGAACTGCGATGGTGATCTAGTTTTCCTACTTCCCTAATTCATAAACGTACTCGACTATCACTTCATACCACGCAGCAATATGGAGAAGTTTATTTGTATTGTGATACAGTGTGTCAACATAAACTCGGATGCTTTTATATCTATGGCCGTCATCAGTTGGCATACGGCTACAGCTAAAGTAATTATACCACGGCAATTCAATGGTTAACATCAGAACTCATTGCATTGTGTGTGAAATGTGCGATGGAGTTCAGGACTCAACTGCTTTGATAAGTTGATCAGTTAAACTTACGAAGGTAGGAACCTTATGCGTGCCCCAAAACCTTCATTTGCAGTAACAGAAAGTCATACTTGATAACCCTGTACGTACACACGCGTGCGAATGCAATACAATTAAGCACACACTCTCCCTGCAGTAGTAAAAATACACCACACGTGTTGTGAAGACGCGCTAGTAGCAAGAGCCCTCTCTGGCAGAACACTGCTTGCGGTGCTTGCGGCTCACCACATCCTCTTGTAGTTTAGAAAATAAATATGTTGTCCTCGCACGGCTCACCGCAACGGGCTCCCCCTGCGAGAGAACACGCTGACCTTGCTGCGCGGCCGGCGCTGCACGAGCGCGATTAAACCATGTTGTAGCGTGGATGTGCCGGCTCGTCGCAGACAAAACGCGCTCTGGGTTAATTGGAGCATTTGGGGAGAGAGATACTAATCAGGCGTGGTGTCTTCGTTATGTGGGTGGTGGAGATATTTGGGTCAGGTGAAATGAAAAGAATTGCAGTGCCGTTGCATCGTTGCGTCAGCTGCAACAATGGGGACAGGGTGAACGTCTGCGGTTGAAGAATTCGAGGCTCACGTCTCCTCCAAATGGTTGTCATGAGTGATATAGTTCATTACGTCTGGGACTACAGACTAGCGGCTAGCCTAGTGAGGAGGGCCTCACTTGCCATGAGGTAAACAAAGGCCACTGTGTGTGTGAGCTTGTTTTCTAGAGCACAATGTTCAGGTCAGGTACAGGTCCATATATGGCCATTTCCTCTGTACGTGTCAAACTTCTACATGGAAAATGCTAAGAAAGATGACATTTACGCGACTGCAGTTGACGGATTTGGTATAAAATAGACAAATAATACTGTTTATATATGTTATTCAAGATTGTTTTGTACATTTTATTAGTAAATGGTAATTATAGTAAACACAATCAAGGGATGCACCTTTAATGTCACAGTGGTGTCACTTAAAGGTGGAGTCAGGGATGCTGCAGAGAGAGTGGCGTTGTGTGAACTCGATCAAATATAATAAACGCCTCTCCATACAGTGCCACGTGAGTGCTGCCTCAGAAGCTCCGCCCCCCCGTACAAAATTGAACAAGTTATTTGTCGAGGCTGGGATACTACTGTTGTGCGGTGCAGTCTGCACCACTTTGTTTGTGTTGCCATTTACAGCGACAGGAGTGTGACACCATCTTGTTTGTGTTCTCTCAGTGCGCACACAGAACCGGCAGCTGCAGTAGCGGACCGAGAGGAGAATATTACGCTGAATTACCCCTGAAAAATATTACGTTAAATTACAATCGCTAACACAACCTTTAAATTCCCTAATGCAGCACCCTGGTGCTACGACTGCGTGGGTCGAGGCTAACCTCCACGTCGACCGTCTGAAGGTGTTGAGGAGCTCTGCTGCAGGGTGACCACAGGTCTTGTTCACGACACCAGGCATTGGTGCTCATCGCGGTCCGTTTAAAGTGGTATTAATATAAAAAGGTCCAATATACGATACATTAATATAATACAAACATTAATATAGCAGCAAATAATTATTTTCTTCTTTTTTTAAGATATAGTGGAGTTTTGAATTGTGTCCTGAGCAGAGAATTACATCACATTCCCTCTGTGTGTGTTGTAATCCAAGCCCGCAGTTGCACTTGAGTGTGAGTGTGTGTGTGTGTGGCATGGGCGCGGGAAGGGTTGGCGGGGGGGAGGGAACGGAATGGGTAGGGGGAGGGGGGTGGGAGGTATCTGTGTGTCCTCCCCAGGAAACTGAATCAATCAAATATTCAATCAAACGTCTTGCATTCTGCTTAATTCTTATGGAACAATTTGTGCCATCAGATTTAATGTTCTAACCCCTTGCTCATATGCTCATATTCACAATTAACATCCCGAAACATCTGTGTTTTTGGGGTGATCTTCTAGGCTAAACTATAGCCGTCTTTCAACAAGTTTAGGTCACTGCACATATTAGCCATAACAGATTACAACAACAATCAAATCTACTATATAACCAAATAAAATGTAAAAAGAAATCACATCTGCTGGGTCTAGAGCACTGTCCACAGCACTGTCCACAGCACAGTGCTGCTTGGCACAGCTTGTAGCAGGCAAAAACTGCTAGTAATGCGTCAGCTCCATATACGCCAGCATAAAGCCACATGGCTTAGTTTTTAGTGTTCGCGTGTAGACCTCTAGACAAGCAAGTCAGAGTTATTGGCTTGCTACGTCAGCTGTGTGCCGTTATCTCATTTCTTTGACATCAGATTGTGTGCTTTTACAGCATCTCCTTTGTTTACATATGGTGTTTTTCTTGACAGCACGTTATTGCATTTTCCATGCGGATGGAGATTACTTATGAACAGTGCTTGTATGGACGGGAAGGCGGAAAATCCCCGTTTTACAATGTACCCGTGTGAGCTAAACAACGAGTCTGCACTACGTGTTGTAACACAATGTAAACAAAACACTTTTGTCAGGTTAATGTTTTCAGCTTTAGGTGCTGGTCGTCTGGCCGACGTACTGTACCTGGTGGCTGTCCGATGTCCTGCTCTTTGACTACCGAGTGCCTCTGAAGTAGATCTCCACCTGCGCTGCTCTCTGCCATTGAACTAGTGAGGCAGACCTGCCAGGAGAGAAGACCAGTCTTGAACCATGTGACGCACCGTTTATTTATCTCCAGAAAAGTCAAGGTCACCCACACACATCAAGATAACCATTTTGTTTATAGACATGCAGACCAGTTGACTTCCCTTGCCCCGTTAGCGTTAAGTAGCAATAAATAAAGACATATCTGATATGTCGGAACGTCAGTGGAATGTTTCAATGTTAATTTTTACAAGTGCAGCGGCTGAACGCGTGCTGACACAGAAGAGACGCCGGAGTGCACCACATAATGTATAGGCTATGTGATATGGTAGGAGAGTCGCTAGGAAGCATCGGGACTTCCAGGAATCTGTCAGTGAGAGGTGAGAGGTGAGACGGGGTATGCAGCTCACCATCTGGTGGAACTGTTAGTGCCTTGCATGCCACAGGCAGACACACACACACACACACACAACTGTATACACATTCTGTCTCTCTCTCTCTCTCTCTCTCTCTCTCTCTCTCTCTCTCTCTCTCTCTCTCTGTACCCATACACTACCGTACATGCTCTCTCACACATGCACACGCACGCAGGCAGGCACTCAGGCAGACGAGCGCACTAATTCCTCTATTCCGTACTTCTCCCTGGTAGGAGGGCCTCTAGCTCCAGATTCAAAGCATCCATACTGTCCAGGCCGTCAGCCCACAGACACTGAACAGAAGGGATTTCACGAGGGCGACATAATGACTCTTAAGAAGCCTAAGGAACTTACTGGACATACTCCGAAGTCGATATCGGAAAACCTGTCTGCGTGTCGCATGGTTTAAAACGTGTAATGACAATCTTAAGATTGACGGTGCGTTAGAAGTGGCATTTGCAATATTTCTACAATGTCTCGCCATGCAATAAACAGTGATACAGATACAGTGACTGTGACATTGAAGATCACCAAAGACATTTCTCAAATGCCAGCACTAGAGATCCACACACACACACGCGCCACAGACACATACACAAATATTTAACTGCAAGTTACATGACGTGAACCTTGTTGTAAATACAAAGCATGTTTTTAAAAAAGCAATGCAATGTGCCCCTTTAGTTTATTCTTGCACGGAATAGAACAATGTGTTGTTTAACAAGGGGGTTCAACAAGTGCGTCAACATGTCAAATATCCAGTTTGCCACTAATGATTGAAGAAAATTGGCTAAAACCAAATGTGTTGCAAAACAACTCAAAAGGATGTTAGTCTCCATTTCAAACAAGGGTTGGTTAAAGTTTCATCCTTTATTCACAACCTAGATTTTATATTGACAATAATTCCTGCATTAGATCAACAAGCGCAAGCGCCCTCGTACGCTGGGATTGCGTAATAGCTTCCTCCAAAACAACAGGCTATCAACCAGACCTGTTAAATAACCATGCAAGTTCTCACAAAAACATACAGTATATACAACATAATAGCTAATCACATTAACAGCTATTATATAGTAGGACTAAAAACAAACACACAAAAAAGTTAAATAAGTACTCATACATTTTTTTTTAATCACAGAGTTGTTTGAAAGAGAAAGCAACTCACCATTTGTAGGGTAGTTGATTCACACAACTCTGTGCTCAAATACAAAGTGTGTGTGGTCCCCAGAGGTAATGTAGGGCAGAAGTATGCTACACATGAACTGAACCATAACATATGTGTGTAGGGTGTGGTGATGGAGGGGGCCAGCAAGAGAGAGAGAGAGAGAGAGAGAGAGAGAGAGAGAGAGAGAGAGAGAGAGAGAGAAGGCCATCGGGGGAAGGGATGGCAGACTGATATAGAGAGAGAGAAATATAAAAGAGAGAGTTAGAGAGGGGAGGAGAGAGATGGTTGGAGACAGAGAGAAAGAAAGAGTGAGAGAGGGTTAGAGAGAGAGAGGGAGCGAGAGAGAGAGAGAGAGAGAGAGAGAGAGAGAGAGAGAGCAAGAGATATATAATCACTAGCCAGATAGAACCACTAGCGAAGCAGTCTAATTAATGTCCTATAAATAAGCACATCATTTTCCTGGAGTACACTTCTAACACTTGGCGGTTCTCAGAAGGGTTCTCATAGAACGTGAATGGCACCGCGCGGGCAACAAGGACCCCGCTCGCTCCGAAAGTGAGAGCAGCATGTCGTGCATATCAGATTTTTTCAGGTCACATCTAGAGGCAGAAGGGCTGGATTATATTACCGGGAGGGGTTATAGTGTCACAGAGTTTGATTGGCTAAAAAGTGGTTTTGAACTAAAAGGAATACTTGGCAATGTATTTGGGTCAAAGCCCATAGACCAGGTCAGTCTATCTGAGATTAGAACACATTTATGTGAAACTACAATAACATTACTGGAACATTGTGATTTATCTTAAATGTTGCCTTTTCTTGTCTGTAAAGACATGTAGCATATTGCATAGACTGTTTTGTTAACTAATAGCCGAGTGAAATAAAAACATTCTTCTATTACTGTTATGCCATCACGTCAACAAAACTTTCCTCTCTGCAGTGCATTCTGTCAATATCACCCAGATATACTTCAGATGTACCGCTTGAGGCAGCAGTAGAAAAGAATGCCCACAACAACACATTTAATAATGGGTGACAATCTACCCGCTGCCATCTTGAATGCACTAAAAGCAGCTTTCTCCATTCCTGGGAAATCACTGGTATTGCCATCACGTAATCTACCCATAACACCACACCCTCTGACTGTGCTTCCTCCTGACTGTACATGTCTATCCCTTTTTAAGACATAAAACCATTACATCAAATAGTTGTTTATGGCTATTGAATGCCAAGAAGGCTAAACAACAGGTATCAACTTGCTACGTAACATTTCATTTCAAGACCTAGTGTTTTGGAGCGTTTGTTACCAGCTCAACGGGTCAACTTACAACCAAATACAGTAATGTACACCAGTCACGCCCAAAACCTTATGAATTTATTAAGTCGTAAGAACTATCCTATATTGAGGTCCAGCTGACTTTGATCTGGCTCAAGGGCATTTTGAATGACGAGAAAACATGAATGCCTTCAAAGAGGTTAACTGAGGCACCCTTCAATTAGTTCACCCCCGTGCTATTTGAGGTGTAACTGAACTTTGCAAGACCCTTGTCACTGACATTCTGGATGAAATATTATAGCCTTACTTGCTATATATCAACTCATAACAGTCCACTTTTTTAACCTCCATTTGGTTCCATTGTAATTCAAAAACAGCAAAAAAAGCTTTTCCTGGCAATGGGTTTATAAGATTCCTCTGCCACATGTACCATTGTTACACAATACTTCAACCAGTGTCACAGATGAGATGGCAGTTGAGACAGTAGAAGCCCATAGGAGCCAACAGGTAATAATTTAATTGTATCTAGGAAGAATACCAATGTTAGTCTGATTTAATATTTGAAATTTAATATTTTTAAACCAGGCTATAAACCAGACTTTAAAAACTATACTAATACTAATGCATATACTATAACTTAATAGACTAAGTGGATATTTAGGCTCTGTAGAGCATATATATCCACCTAAATATCCAAATAATATGATGAAGAGTTTAATCTAAATCAATCACATTTTTTTTAAAGGCAGGCTAACTTACATTTCTTTGTCACAACTCAGTTATTGATTAGTTAAACTCTACTAGACTGTAGTGACTATTTTATAAATCCCATGTTCATGAAGAGAAGCACAATGATTTATCAATAATAAAAGAGGTTCCATGTGGCTTGGCTTCATTCAAATATCAAGACCTGCCTGCGGTTTACTAGACATATTTATTTTCTCAACGACTTTAGTTTAAACATACAGTATGTCTCAGGTTGCACCAGAGGGATTCGAGACACGCTGTCAACAGACTATGTTGACAAGGTGTTGACAGATAGACTATATATATATAGACTAGATCTCAACAACTACCCCTTTTCCTCCCTACCCACACACACACGTCAGCCAACACAGTCAACGAATAGGTCACCAAAATGAATCCAGCATGTCGGCAGGCTACTACACTACAGGACATTCGACGCAGCGACGCTTCACTACATTATTGGGAGCATAACAAAAAACGAGCATAATTAAAATGCATTGCATAACATACACTTCTTGGTGTGAATTAATGAATGTATGTTATGCTTACTGCATTAACGCCCGTTGTACTACCCCATGGCCCCTGCCTTCATCTGTTTATTTGAGAGTTTACCATCGCAGTCCGCAGCAGCACGAGGAAATACGAACTATAGTTTATCAGGGATCGTGTACTTCCGCCCGCAGTTTTCAACTTGTTACGCAGTTAGTGAAACACCTGCAAAGTGGATTCTATCCTAATTATAGGAAGTTTCATGATGCAAAATCTAGGCTATAGACACCATTACAGGAAAGAGAATGCCGCAATGCCCATAGTTCTCAAACCCTTTAAAAATGATATCCGCAACAAACCCATTTGTATTAAAACTGTTGAAAATAATGTAGAATACATTATGTTTTCAATAGGAAGGAATCCTTGGATGTGTCCATTTGTCATTTAGATTTAAAACATGGCAAACATTCAGATGATACATGTATATTTAAGTAAAATGAAAGCTATACAGAAGCCTTCATTTGAATACAGTTTTGCTGGTGGGATTTAAATGAGCAACATAATACAGTAGGCCTATCCATGTTTTCTTTTTTGTTTTTTTTGCATATTGGGATTGAAGACCATTGGCAGGCTATTTTAACATCTTACAGAAAATTGCCTATCGCAGTATTGGTATAGGTTTACTTAATGTGTTAATGTGTGTTCCATATTTCTAGTAAAAGTCCCAGCTAGATATATTGTAGATGTGTATGCGTGCCCATGGTTATGGTTTGTGGTAGACCTGTCTTCTGGGACATTTGTGTCTGTTGTGGATGGGGAGTTTCTAGGCATAAAGTGGGCAACATAGGGCGCCACCTGCAGGTATGGGGCTCCTCCGATTGCTGCCCCCCATCCTCCTTCCCTCTAGCTGGCATGTCAGAGGAATTGTTGTCACACGTTCATCAGGAGAGCCGTACATCGAAACTGTTTGTGAATGGCTGTACTTTGTAAAAAACAAACTTGGCAGTTGATTGGATGAACCATCTGGACGTTTTCGCTGTCGGCATCATGGTCGGCACACGACGCTGATTGGAAAGTTCAGTTGCTACTCGGACACATTCAAAATGATCCTGAGGCTTTCCAGACTGATTCTCATGGCAAAACAAAGGTGATGATCTCGCGAGGTTACCTCCTTCCCTCTCCTTTTAACTAATTATACAGTACACTTTTGACCAATGTAAATATATTAACTATATAAATATATATATATATATATATATATATATATATATATATATATATAATCTGTCAGAGCTGCTATCCAGCTGTTTTATCTGTTTCCGGATAGCGATTAGAATCTGGTAGATTTGACAATAGATAAATGTAATTGCCTTAAACTTTTCTTTTATATTTCAATTCTTCATAGCAAGCCAGATGATAACCACAGACATTTGGGCACTCACTATGTTAACGAGGCTATAGCAACCACAACTTGGTTTGTGAAAACATTCTCAGAACGCCACATTAATTATTTATATATTTCTATGTATTGAATACAGCCATACACTCTGTGGTTCAGTTAAATGTCAGCTCAATAATGGATGTGCCCGCACTACTTTGAAAAAGCATTGCAATTAATAGGCTCTTTGCTATGTTTTTAAATCAAACTCGAATAGTAGGATACCACACAAACTCCAATGGAGGAATGAGTGTTGGAAAGTGTTAAAGTTGGGTGCATTGGATAGCCTAGTGGCTTTGAAAGTTGTGCTTACCAGAGTTTCTGACTGAGGAATGAATGAGTAATAATAATGCATTTTACAAATGCATGAATACTCCTCATGTTAATTTAAATTGTTTTTCTAATTAAAGAATTTATAAATGATCATATTTGCTATTGTGTTGCTTTCCAAAACAGATCAAAAAGATGAAAGCCACCAAGGGTAAATGGGGGGGGGGGGGGGGGGGGGGGTTTTAAAAACAC
>JAODUK010069875.1:0-16593 GCA_027564635.1 Typhlichthys eigenmanni
AAAAATAAAATGTAAACATTGCGGTTTGCGGTACCGGCGGTTGCTTTCCACGGCCTGCAGTTGGGTTAGCAACACCGCGGTATTCCAATTTTGCGGTTATCGCGACAGCCCTACACTTGAGGTGTTTGCGCTATGTGCAGCCATGATTGGATGATTGGAAATTTTGAATCATACAGAAATTATGTCCATGCTATATATCTTTGGTTTTAGAGAATAATTGTGAGCTAAACTTACTATTACTATGTAATACTATTTAAAAAACAATCTAATTAGGCTATAATCTTTACTGGGGGAGGGGGGCGCAGTAGTTCATCTGATGGGGTGATGCAGGTGTTATGCCAAAAAGTGATCTGCTAAAAAGTGGTCTGTTGGAAACTGATTTCTGCCCACGAGAGCCCACATAGTCCTATATTATAAAAAAGGTAATCATTTTTACCAGTATACCTCTATTTAAAGTGAAATCACAACTCATAAAATTAACATTGATTTTCCAATCAATGTTCGGCTGAGGATACCTTTTTGGCACAACACCGCGGTACACAGCTTACCGTTGAACACGCGATGGGTGTGGTTACATCGCCTTCTGCTGACACACCCCCAGCCCTTGAGAACAGCAGGTTATATTTTCACGCTTTTTAAACGTAATTTTTTATTACTTTTTTTTATTACGCGGATACATTTGCATGTATTCCACGTGAGAATAATTGTTAATAATCAATGATGTTGATTCTGAATAGCGGTCATTATAGCGGTTAGCAGCAGCAAAGGGCGGGCCTTGCTGGTTTTTAGGTTCAGCGGCTTCCGCCTAATGTCACTGTTTAGAACGGTTCTGGATCAAAAGCAAAGAGAAGTAGCTGGGGCCGGGCGGAGCCACAATCGAGACACAAGGGGACGCTTGGAAGCCGGGCTTTGCGCTACTCTAGAGGGCCTGTCTCGTTACGAGGACAGTGAAAGGCGTCGGCAGAGCTCCTAGCTGTTTTTAAAGTTGTTTTTGGCAAGAAACGTTGAACTACAATGGACTCCGCGCGGGTGAGAAATGCCCGTCCTACCCGTAAGTTTTCCGTTGTTGAGTAGCCTATGCCTACGCAGACTTGCTGGTAATGATGATGTGACTGCAATTGTACTTTCGTGGAATATTAAAAGGTAAGAGATGGAGGAAGATAGGAAAATTGGGGCGGGGGAGATACTCTGGTCTGCCTGAAAGCAGCAATGAATTGCCATTGTTGAAAGGTGGCAGCTCTGTTGCAGACAGCTGCCGCTACGTTACGTAGGTTACATTAGGTTTCGTGGCGTGCAGAAATAGTCATCCCCCGCCGAATAGATTAATTCATTTTCCAACAGTTTGGACTGTCAAGAGACGTCAACCTCAACCATCACACGACAGCATGCGACCTGCATGCGACAGGCGCGTCTTCTGTTTGCGTTATTCGCTGAGCCATGACTTTGCACAGATCAAGCATTTTTTTGCAGAAGTAATGGTTCTGCAAATGTATTTTTGCAAACAAAAGAACATGGATTGAAATCCATTAGACAACGTAGCCATGGCCATGTAGCAAAACGATTCAATTTTAGCAGGGTGACAGTAATCAACCCATTTACCATACATTTCATAAAAGCAATCCACAACGCTCGTCCTCGTATATGCAGACAGGTGGTGTCTGACTTGACCCTGGGGGGAAAACTAGAAGGAATTTGGCGCCCATCACCCCCCTTTCCCGAGACACACTTTCCTCTCAGCACTGATGAGAGAAGAGCTTTTAGCCGTTTGTCAAAGTGCTGTCCCTGCCACACTAGACGTGAAAGACAGTGAGATGTTGCTTGAAGCAAAGCACCCCCTCCATGACTGGCAATATGAACACTGACTGAACACTGACTATCTGCCTTGAAGGGCAGATAGCCTATATATCCCTGCCTTTTTTTTGTCCAGATTATAGATGTGAAAGCTATAGTCCTACTGTCTGCGAAAGGATAAACGGACAAGGGGTGTGTGTGTGCGTGTGTGTGTTGTGAAATTCTCCAGTATTTTCAAGATTAGTGCTAGTATAGCTAGTATAGTATAGGCTATAGAACTATAAGAACTCATGTAGGACTTGCTGGTCTATATTAATTATGGTCATTTCTCTTTACCCCAGCGAATCCATATGCCCACATTGTGAATCTCAGAATAGCCTGATACATTTCTGTTAAGATAGATGTGAGCCATGACTGAGAAAAATGCAATATTAGGGTTTACTTTAAATAGTTTAAGGGGATTTATCAGTATTTGGTTTTCCTTAGCAGCACTGGTTCCAACGCATGCTCAGTTTTATTGGGATTAGGGCTAGTTAACTACTTGTATGTATTTGTGCCAGCCTAAATTTAAAGCTGCACTACCTAATATTTAAACAGTCTACAATGTTTTAAACACATATTTTATATGAAAAGGGTTACTTAAATGTAATCCTCAGACCTCAACACCTTTCATGACCACCTCTCACTATTGTTGATATAGCCATTTCCACAGTTGTTGCTGAGTACGAACCACATTTGGAAGTTCCACCTACTTTGACAGACGTGGCTCAGAGCCAATGAGCACTGCATGAGTCTGCAATATTCAGATTCTGCACAGCAGATCTGACAGAGCACTGAATAATGATGGACACCGATGCCAAGCACCTAACATTTCTTCGTGAAGTAAAACCCAGTATTCCTCATGTTTTGGCAAGAATATGGGGACAAGGAAAAACATGAAATGTGTCAATCTGGAAAAATATTTCCACAGATGGAGTGCTCTAAAAGAGGAAAAATTACTACTCATATCACTGTTAGCCTACTTCTCCATGCTGTGAGTAGCCTATTCTATTGTGTTTTTGAAGCATTTAAAATTTTAGCCTATATTTCAAACTAGCGAGATAAAATGACATTCATTTTCTGTGTTGGACTGGATGTATATGCCGGTCCCATCCTTGTTAGGGATGGGACGACGATATACGATATTATCGTTTATCGCGATTTTAAAAAATACTGATAATCGTGGTGAATGTCCATTATCGTGATAATCATGAATATCTTCACAAAGGTGAATATTTTCATAAGTTACTTGAAAAAAAAAACTGTCTAGCTCTCTCAGTTTAATTGTATTGATTTTAGTAAAAAAAATGTATTAGCCTGCATCTTTCCAGTCCATCACCACCATGGCTGAAAGCTCGTGTTTCCCATTGTGTCCCCCAAAATAAAAAATAAATAAACCAAATTAGTTGAAATACTGGTTTAACATTTTTTACATGTGTCATGATAATAGAAATGATTGTTTAACAAAATGTAATATTAAGTGATTCCAGTATGTTTTAGTGCCATTTTAAGTTTAATAATAAATAATCTTGATAATATAGTCTATCGCAATTATTTTGGCCAGGATAATCGTGATATACATTTTTCATATCGTCCCATGCCTAGCTACCGTAGTGCAGTAGATCGACTGACGGACACAGGCTATAAAGCTTTAGGGCCTTTTACTATCCATGCGTTTAGTAAACGTGCTAGATGTTCAGTTTGTTTCGATGCTTACGCGACCACTAAATCTTTAGCGTGAGTATGCTCTCACTTATGTTGCACCTTGCAACTTTCACGGTCAACTCGCATGGTCAATTCAACATTTAAAGTTGTGTAATTTAATTTCACGACTAATTAAAAAATAACAAAGTAAGTTTAACCGACTAGTATTTATGATGCCGACTAGCGATGGTTCCAGTGTTTAACCGACTAATCGCACACATCCCTAGTTGGAATGTGAATAGTTAATTCTGAACACAGCCACATATCCCCAGTTATAAGAGGGTGTGCACACTTATGCAACCAGGTTATTGCAAGGTTTTTATTTTTAATTTTTCCATCTGGAAGATTTCAGTTTGTCAATTTTAATTGTTTAAATTATAGGTCACACTAAATGTCATGTCAGAAGTTCTGACATTTATCTTTGTCTCATTCTTTTATATCAGCATATCAACACTAACACCTCATACCAACTGTCAATCACAGTGGTGGAGGGGTGATGATTTTGGCTCGTCTTGCAGCGACAGGACCTGGGAACCTTGCAATCATTAAGTAAACCATGAACTCCTTTGTATACCAAAGTATTCAAATATATGTATCTGTCTGACAGTTGAAGCTTGGCTGGTATTGGATCATGCAAAAGGACACTGAACTCAAGTACACCAGCAAATCTACAACAGAATGGCTGGAAAAAGAAATCAAGGTGTTGCAATGGCCTGGTTGAAGTCCAGACCTCAACCTAATTGAAATGCCTTATGAGAGCAGTGCATGAGCAAATGCCTGCAAACCTCAACAAACTGAAGCCTCATTGTAAAGAGGGGTCCTCCAAAACGATGTGAGAGATTGATAAAGTCATAAAGAAAATGGTTACTTCAAGTTATTGCTGCTAAAGGTGGTTCTACAAACTATTGAATCATAAGGTGTACACACTTAATTTTGGCTTTGTTTGTTATATAAATCATGACGCGGTGTAATATGTCATGTGGTGTTGTTCATCTGAGGTTGTATTTACCAAGTATTTAGACCTGCTAAGGAACAGATTCTTGTTATTATGTCCTGACATGTAAAACCATAGAATCCAAAGAGGGTGTACTTTCGTGTGTGTGTGTGTGTGTGTGTGTGTGTGTGTGTGTGTGTGTGTGTGAAATTCACGTATTTATTTTTCTTAGCATTGGTTAGCAAGTATAATCCCCCCTCCATGATTTAGGTCTTCAAGTGTACAATTTATGGGGCTTTCGTTGCCATTTTTTGTGCTTCATGATGCACCACACTATTTCAATCAGCAACAGGTCAGGACTGCAGACCAGCAAATGTAGAACCCCCATTCTCTAGCACTGAACTGCTTACTCTGTCAATGTTACTCACATTTTCTTACTGGAAAATACATGGGGAAAAAAAAGACCACATTTGGACAACAGAATATGTTTCTATAAATTGCGTATATTCCTTCTACATTAATGGTGCACTCGCATAGGTGTAAGTTACCCATGTATTTGAAACCCCTTCATTGTGACAGAGGCTGGCTTTTGACCTGACACTGATAAAAGCTTGTTTAGTGCTTTTCCTCTTTAGCCTAGAGAACATGATGGTTATTTTTTTCATAACTATTTGCAATGCTAACCTCATCTCATCTGAGATGGACAGTGGCACACTGGAAGTATGCTTTGTGGTCGAGGAAGTCAATACAAAAGAACGTGTACAAATGGGTGCTTTGAAATTGGCAATAATTAAGGAAATTAAGTGTTTGAAACTCAAACTTTTCTGGGAGAGGACTCCCTTCCCACCTATTAAGTCCCTCTCTGATGTATAAACAAAACACCCATTCCCATAAGGGAGCTCTTCTTTAAAATACATAAAAAATTAAGTGTTATCTGTCGGGCAGTAAATGTGAACTTTAATTTACTACTAGTAATGAGTCTGCAATGCCAAACAGTTTTCTTTTCAATTTTTGCCATTTTATCTTGCTGGTAATTTTGGAGTGTTTCTATTACACGTTTGGTCTTTTTTTAAATTTGGTTTAAAGTAGTCTTAAAAAATTATTGAACTTGTTTATCTGTATACACCCCGTTTGATTTCTTCTGAATTGCATAATTATATTGGTTCTGATTGGCAGTGTGTTTTAATCAGAATCACACACATGACATTTTACTTAATTTATATTATTATAACATTTATTATTATTTATATTATAACATTTTCAGTTCTGTTAAGTCAAACAGCCCAAGGGTAAACCGTAGGGATGGGCATTTTATGTAACTTAGTGGTTGAGTGCCAGTTACTTATTGACTTACCAGTACGTCTGAATTCAGTCTTCAGATTGGGTTATTCGTTGTACCAACTGAATTGAATTGAATGAAGTTTTGCAGCATGTCTGACCCAGGGTTTAAGCTGTAGTGCAGGCTTCATTTGAGGCCTTCTAACCTATTGTCACCATCCTCAAATATGGCCTAAGTAATTTTTATTTTTTTATTTTTTGTCAAAATATGAACTGTAGGCCAGGGCTATTCAACTCCAGTCCTGGAGAGCCGCACCCTGCATGTTTTAGTTCTCTCCCTGATGATGGTGTCAGCGGAGTAAATGTAAGAAACACCACATGCTACTCCGCTGATACTATCAGTTCAACATGGAGAAACAAATGGCTGATGTTGAGAAATTATTAGTTTAAGACTGCAGAGAACGTCAGAATTCGCTTTGTAGGTAAGCAGCAGATTCAAATAAACGTCACTGAGCCTTTATTTATATTTTGCTTTCATCTACTCATGTTTCCTTTAGCTCACCTAGACAGACTTGATGACACCCTTCTCCCCCACCACCCCCTTCCTGTCCATTCTCCCTGTAAGCAGGCTGAGGGGTTCCTGTCCTCTTGTGTCCACTGAATGTCTTATCATGGCCAAGCGTGAGACCACCAGCACTAGCCCAGTGGTCCGGCAGATAGATAAGCAGTTCCTGGTGTGCAGCATCTGCCTGGATCACTACCACAACCCCAAAGTCCTGCCTTGCCTACACACCTTTTGTGAGAAGTAAGTCATTCCTGCTGAATAGCCTCTTTGCCCTAATGCCTTAGTCTCAGCCTCTTCCATTTCTCAGTACTGTGTGACATAAGCAACTGGCGCTGAAAACATAGTTAATTATTATTAAGATACATAATCAGTCATTCATACTTTACTGTAAGGTTATGCTTTTGTAGCAAGTCTGACCTTTTTGAAACAAATGGCATGAAATGCAACTATTTACTCCAGAGTTTCATCACTCTGGTATCGAGCGATCTCAGGTGCCAGCCACTCTGGGTTTAGCCACACGCAAAGATTCCTGATGGTACCGGCCATGCTGGCAGCAAGCACAGATTTCCATTTGTTATTACTTGCAGCAAAACAACAATATGACAGTATCACTGAAACGTTTTGGTAGTACTCTCTATTGACAAGGCAACTATAAACTAAATAAAGTATGGTATTAAAGGGACATTCCAAATGTAGTCTTTGTCGCCTGTCGTTTTAGGTTTAAACCAATGTTACAAAAACTATTTTCTATTTATTTGTTTTCTTCAGATCTACTGTTGCCCTCTAGATACTACCGCCCTTTAGTTAATTTGAATTAAAGATGTAGTCAACGATTTTAAGCGACTGCTCTTTTTGTCAAATTCTGTGAATATCTCCTTACTGTCTGCTAGCTGTCTCTTCTGTGTGCACGCTAAAAAAATATAAGCAGGTGTTTCTACACAGACCTGGATCTGTAAATAGGAACACAAACAATATGGTGCAGACCACACAACACTATTCCAGCTTTGGCAGTGTGTGTCTAATTTGTGGGGCGGGGCTTCTGAGGGAGCACCCTATGGCATTGAAGGGAGATGTTTTAGTTGAGTTGGTTAGATCGACTTCAAATATCAACTATATCTTTCTCCAGAAAAACTGACTATACGGTTGACTCAGTCTACATATTCAACTTTATTTTGCGGTGTTCTGTACACTTGACGTAAAACTCATCACATAAATTAAATTACGTCATGGTCAAACATTTTATAAATATGTTAGTGTGTTTTCCCCCGCTTCCCTGCCAAATCAAATTGACAATGATTGACATTTCGTTATAACATCTGAATTAGTATTGAAGCCCTGCCCAGCAGGCTTTAAGAATGGCGGTGGGAGAGAAAATGTGAATGGAGTTCTATGGGATGGATCAGTCATACGGGAATACGCTTTTTAGAGTTTATTTGATCAACTTAAAACATTTTTAAATGAAAGAAAAACATCAAGTATTTATAAAACATATTATTCCAAACAAAAATTATTTTTGGGAAAAAATGTTTATTTTATAATTAGACACTTAGACAATTAAACACTTGTTTGACGCAAAGACACTACATGAAGTGTTGTCACTATTTCTTGGTGTAAAAATAAATAAATATTTATTAAATTGTATCAAACTATTGTGTGTCTAGATGCTTGCAGAACTACATCCCACCTCAGTCCCTGACCCTGTCCTGCCCGGTGTGTCGGCAGACGTCCATCTTGCCTGAGAAGGGCGTGTCCGCCCTGCAGAATAATTTCTTCATCACCAACCTGATGGAGGTGCTGCAGAGGGACCCTGAGTGCACCCGGCCGGAGGCCTGCAACGTCCTGGAGTCGGTCAGCGCGGCCGCCGCCTGCCAGCCTCTGTCCTGCCCCAACCACGAGGGCAAGGTGAGCCTGTTAGCTGTTGACTGTCCTGCCGCAACCACGAGGGCAAGGTGAGCCTGTTAGCTGTTGACTGTCCTGCCCCAACCACGAGGGCAAGGTGAGCCTGTTAGCCGTTAGCTGTTGACTGTCCTGCCGCAACCACGAGGGCAAGGTGAGCCTGTTAGCCGTTAGCTGTTGACTGTCCTGCCCCAGCCACGAGGGCAAGGTGAGCCTGTTGGCTATTAGCTGTTGGCTATTAGCTGTTATTTGCCATCCCCTGTCCTGCCGCAATCATGAGAGCAAGGTGAGCCCATTACCAGTTAGCTGTTGCTTTACTAGTAATTGTTAACAGTCAATATTTGTTTTAGGGTGGTCTCAGCCTCTTCCTTCCTTTAGCACTATTGTCACAATGTGACTCGTACTGAACATCTGATACATAAACCCCTGTAGATTTTCATTGGTTGTTAGCATTGTGACTCAGAAGACACAGTGAGTGAGTGAGTGAGAGTGAGAGAGAGAGACTTTATTTGTAGTTGTCAATCGAAATACCTCACCTGTCAAGTAGAACATGGCTGCCAGCCTGCATATCTCAAAGATCAACATTGTATTGATCAACTTCTTCCTTGTGTAACAGAGTTATTTCTCGTTCCATGGCACCCCCTGCAGGTGATAGAGTTCTACTGCGAGTCGTGTGAGACAGCCATGTGTCTGGAGTGCACTGAGGGGGAGCACAGGGAGCATGTGACCGTTCCTCTGAGGGACGTGCTGGAGCAGCACAAGACAGCTCTGAAGAATCAGCTGGATGCTGTGCGCAACAGGTGCCCTTAACCTGTCCTTGCGCCCTTAACCTGTACCTACTAGTGTTGCATTGTATACCTGTACTAGACAGGTACTGTGATACCCTACCATTAAAAACGGTAGAGTGTTTTAATAAGTGCCGTATTTCCTGTATGCATATCCAGCGCACTGATTCCACTTCTGGGCATGCAGTCTTATTGTCTCGTGTATACTGCAGCTTTCTTTTTATGTGGCAAAACGATACTCATGGCTGCAAGGGCAATTATGAAACAATGTCTAATTTGGCGTTATTTTATGAGCTAACTTGCCAATGTGGCTAACATCTCTGCAAACGCAACGTTCGCTTTGAGAATACAGCAAAATTATCTTTTTTTTTTCCATTTTCACCTGACATAATGTACTATTTTATGTAATAACTTTATGGAAATTAAGCATAAGCAACTTCTTTACACTAGGACTACAATACAACATCTGATGAGTATATATGTTCAAGGATTAGGGCAAAAAATTATGGGTTTTATTGTGAAAGTCAGAAATTTTTAAATACTTTGGCCATATACAACTTCAGATAAATAAATAAGTATTCATAAATGTGCTTATTTGTTATTATTTTATTAATATATGTATTAAACTATAGTTTAAGTGTAATAATTTCATTTTCTCTCACAAAGAAATTGATTGATAGCTGTCCGATGCCAAACGATGACGTCCCTTGAAATCCCCTGGATTTAGCCAGAGCTGTGATTGGCCAAATTAAACGTGACCCCTCAAATGACTAGTTTTTATCCGGAGAAACTGGAAAGTAACATTATAGGAGCCGAATAGCCTTCGGCAGACTGTAGTCTTGTGTAAAGACGCCAGCTCCCCATAATAGAACTACAGTTCCTATAGAACCGCAACAAAGGAAACAAAGAAAAAGGAAATGCGCTCTTTCAGATAATCTCCGATAAATCACACAACATGACTTAAAAAAAAAAAATTTTTACGAGCGTCATGGCAATAAATCGCGATAATTCCAAGCACTTATATACATTATTTGTTTTAATCTGGTTGACTTTGAAAAATGCTTACATTTGGGCAATGGTTGTTAGATGACATTGCTAGGCGAGAGGCTTGGCTACCCAGACGTGTATAATAAATACTGTAAGACATTTATATAAAAAAAATATATTATCTTGAGTTGGGTAGTGAGGTGTGCGCCCCCGGGGGCGGGGGCAGTCGTTCCTATAAAATAAAACATCTGTTTGCATAGGCCAACTATAGTTCATCTGAAGGCTGAATTAATCTCAAAAGACAAAGATACAAGTCTTATTGTTATCATTTAGTCCTGTTAAACAAGTGTAAACATGACAAATGCCAGCGCTGGTGGCTTAGGGACGGTCAACAAATTACTGTGAATCCTAATGGTTTGAATAATAATGAACAAATTAATAAGAACCGGTTCAGGCACAATTTAGGATCTGGAACCGTTTTAAAAGTATCTGTATATAGGCCCTATAAATTACTTGTAGTATAAGTAATTTTGAAGACTGTATTGTAATACTGCTGTATTGTACTCTAGGTACAGTTCATCTGTTTGGGGGGGGGGGGCGGGGAAAGGAAAATGCATTTTAATTCTATTCTAAATAAGTTTTATAGTTTAGCCTAGCAACAAGCTATTTAGGCTAATTGTTGTCAAGTGCAGGCAGGAAGAGGCCGACTGACCCAGTTAATAAGAAAAGGTGGCTACTACATTTTTTAAAAATTAAATCAGACGTTTAGCCGACTTGTATTTCTGGTGCCAACTAGCAAGGGTAGCAACGTTTAATTGTGTAACAGACTTATCTTGCACATAGTTTATGTCCAATCATGGCTGTATGGTGTTAAATGGAACATGAAGTTTGCCTGCTGTTAGAATCCTCAGCACTGCAGTACAATGTTTATAATTATATTCATGCTAATGATCAAATCTTTTTTAAATAAATCACAATGTAGTGAGTGACTTGTTTAGAAACCAAGGCTATCAATATATCAAATCTGTTTGTATTCTTCCCTGGCAGACTACCCCAGCTCACAGCTGCCATTGAGCTTGTGAGTGAGATCTCCAAGCAGCTCGTGGACCGAAAAAACGAGGCGGTGAGTGAAATCAGCAACACCTTCGACGAGCTAGAGAAGGCCCTGCGACTCCGCAAGACAGCCCTCATCACGGAGGTGGAGAACATCTGCAGCAGCAAGCAGAAGGTCAGAATATTAGCCAAGATGGAGCAACATAATGCATCTCTGTTGGACTGAAAGTGGAACAGCTCTGGTCTCTTATGTGGGCGTGTCACCCTACGTCACAAGCCACGTTATGCATTGACTTGCATTCACTTCCATTCTGTCTGGTCAGAGCTTCCCTTTAGTCCATTGGTCTACTCACGACTGAGGGTTTGAAATGGTAGGGACCATATACAATATTCTAATGTGCTAATATTGTGTATGGTCATGACTCATGAGTACTACAATATAGTATTAATATACTAATGTGGAAATCTGATATTGTATTACTCATGACTGGAAGGGTGTTTGTGACGATTAATGCACACTAATCACTTCAAGAAAGTAATCATTGACTTTGTTTTCCAATTTGAATGACCCGTGGCCATCCCCAGCATGCATGTGTTCGCCAAGAACTACCTGCACAGAACATGTGGTGTTCGCAAACGTTGGCGCCGAACCCATAGCAAATGGAAAAACTGTTTGCGAACATCTGCTCATTTGAATGTACCCCTGAATACCATCTCATGAGGATGATGGGTTTTCACTGAGAAATATCTAATGTAATATCAACGAATGTAAAGTTTGTATGCGTTCTCAAACGTTCACGGTGAACTCGCAGCAAACGGTAAACTGTTCTGAAAACATTCAGGGGTGCATTCAAATTGTCATGGTCCACCTTTGTTTGCCAATTTGATCCCCCCCCAGGTCCTCCAGAGCCAGCTGGCCTCGCTGCGGCAGGGCAAGGAGAACATCCAAAGCAGCTGCAGCTTCACGGAGCAGGCCCTGAGTCACGGCAGCGCCACCGAGGTGCTGCTGGTGCAGAAGCAGATGGGCGAGCGGGTTAGCGCCCTGGCCCGCCACACCTTCCCCGAGCAGCCGCACCAGAACGGCCATCTGGAGTGCCAGGTGGGGGCAGCAGAGAGCATGGACGTCTTTGAAAAGAGAACCTGCGTTTCATAGTTTGTCTAGTTGACTTGCACTATTACTGTTATTTGATTTTTAAATATAGATTTTCTATGATAAATTTACATTGCTCACAGTATAGTAATTATTTTGCTTGCTAAATTGAAACTTAAATGAAACAAAAACACCTCTCCCTTCAATGCCATAGGGTGCTCCCTCAAAATCTCCGCTCCAGACACTGGAAACGAAGGCTTGGATGATGTTGTTGTGTGGTGCGGTCTGCACCACTTTGTTTGTGTTGCTATTTAGAGCCCCGATTGTGTAGAAGTATCATAATTATTTTGTCAGCACGCACAAAGAACGATAAGGTAGTGGCCTGCGAGGAGATTTTTGTAGAATTTGACAAACCGTGTTTATGCTTACATTGCTTATACCTTTTTTATTTTATTTAAACTCCTATGTTGAGCACTGACTTTATTTGATTGATTTCAGGTGGAGACAGACGGCCTGCGACGCTCCATCCAGAACCTGGGCGTGCTCATCACCACGGCAGCCGTGGGCCACACCAGCGTTGCCACGGGTGAGGGCCTCCGCCACGCCCTGGTGGCCCAGCACACCACAGTCACCGTGACGACCAAGGACAAAGACGGCGAGCTGGTGCGCTCCGGCAACGCCGCACTGCGCGCTGAGATCGTAGGAGTTGGCAGTGGCGATGGGGCCGTCGCAGAGGTGGTTGACAACAAGAACGGCACCTACGAGGTGGGCTACACCGTGCGCGCCGAGGGCGAGTTCAGCTTCTCCCTGCTGCTGTACGGGCAACCCGTGCGCGGCAGCCCGTTTCGCCTGCGCGCCATCAAGCCCTCGGATGTGCTGCAGTCACCGGACGACGTGAAGCGGCGTGTGAAGTCGCCCGGAGGGGGCGGGGGCGGAGGGGGCCACGTGCGGCAGAAGGCGGTGCGCCGGCCCTCCAGCATGTACAGCACCGCCAAGAAGAAGGAGAACCCCATCGAGGACGAGCTCATCTACAGAGTGGGTGGGTGCCCAGGCTAACGCTAATTGCTGAATAGTGTATTAGCTATGCTAGCGGCTAGCTACTGGGCTAATTGCCTGCTATGCTAAAAGCTGGCTCGGCTGAATGCTAGCTACACTAACTAATGGGGCTTTTCCACTGGCACATTTGGCCGCGTCTAGCCGTGCCGCGCTCATTTGCATTTCTATTATCAGTTTAAGTCGTACTGAGCCGCCCCCGAGATGGGCCTGCTTGTGCAATGGAAAAGGGCCTAGTACAGTAGCTATGCTAACTGCTAGCTTTGTTTTTTTTTTTTTCATGGTCAGGCATAACATTTGTGTATTGTTTTAACTTGGTAATAGAAATAAAAAAATATTTAGTTAATTACAGAAAAATATGCATAATGCATATATGTTCTCATGGTGTGTTGGTTTTACAGGATCAAGAGGCCGAGATAAAGGGGAGTTCACCAACCTTCAAGGCATTTCAACTTCTAGCAATGGAAGAATTGTGGTTGCCGACAGCAACAACCAGTGTATACAGGTATAACCAAGTTGATCTAATATATGTATATAATGCATGTGTTACTTTTATTTATGCATTTGTTTGTTTAAATATATTTGTGGTAAATGCTGCGTTTCAGGTATTCACTAATGATGGACAGTTCAAGATGAGGTTCGGGGTCAGGGGTCGTTCGCCTGGGCAGCTGCAGCGCCCGACTGGCGTCACGGTGGATATGAACGGTGACATCATCGTGGCAGACTATGACAACCGATGGATTAGCATCTTCTCCTCCGATGGCAAGTTCAAGGTAAAATGTGATTATACTATAAATTGGTCATGAGTCCCCAAAGGTTGTTTTGCCCACGTATTCAACTTAATGGGGGGGTTGGGTGTGGGGGGTAGGGGGGATTCATGCATTATGAATCACTTCTTATAGGGGCACATGTTGTACTAAACTCCATAAACTGCTCTTGCACAAGAGCTGGTTGTCTTATATATCAATCGGGCCCATGTGAAGAGCCAAACAGTCAGAACACATTGTCCGAAATGATCTTTGAAAAAAAAAGTCTAGTCGTCTGACAATTTAGCTTTATTCATTCATAGAATTGCATTATACAGACATTTGTTTTATAGAGATTATCTGAACTCGAGCTCAAATTCCGTTCTTGCATCTCTAGTTGCATATCAGAATGTAACCAATCGTTACTGCTGTGCTAACTGCTGTGCTAACTGCTGTCCCTGTGGTCCTCAGAACAAAATAGGCGCTGGTCGTTTGATGGGACCTAAAGGTGTGGCTGTTGATAAGAACGGGCACATCATCACCGTGGACAACAAGGCATGCTGCGTCTTCATCTTTCAGTCCAATGGGAAGCTGGTGACCAAGTTTGGAGCTAAAGGGACGTCAGACAGGCAGTTTGCAGGTGGCCTTCCAAAGATACTTAATGATGTTGCAGGGCATGTGGTTGGGCCAGATTTACAGTTCATTTTTAATTTCTCTATTCATTTTGTTAAGGAAAGTTGTTTTAGGTTACTTTTGCCTGCTATTTAGTTAGCTGAATCATTAATCATAATACTATTTTAGCAAGCATGCAG
This sequence comes from Typhlichthys eigenmanni, assembly GCA_027564635.1. NCBI lineage: Eukaryota > Metazoa > Chordata > Actinopteri > Percopsiformes > Amblyopsidae > Typhlichthys > Typhlichthys eigenmanni. The sequence goes on from JAODUK010069875.1 coordinate 14,734, forward strand.
TCAATATTACATTGGACATAGCATGTATAACTTGATCATGTTTGTACTTTATTGCCATGGTTTTGGTTGAGTTGTTTAAGATATTGCTTCTCAACCATGTAGAATGCTGTAAGTAAGGGCTGGATTGGTCTTCGATGGTCCATGGTTGAAAAAACATTTAAGTTTCACTTACTTTTGCGTACCAGTCTGGATTTGTGTCTGGAACACCTGTTGTGCTTGCAAACTGAAACTGTTACAGCTTCTTATGGGGATGTGTACACAATTGAAGAGCTTTTTTTTTTTTCCTCATCATTAAGGGAATGAGAGAGAAACCCCTTTTATTTATTTATTTTTGCTTGCATATGGCTTTGCTTTTTATTCAGCAATTGGGGCAAGTTGTAACTAATACGATTTTGCTTGGATTAATATTGTTAGTAATCCTTCATTGATATGACTTCATGCATGGAAAGCAAGTGGAAACCGCTTTTCTTTGATTTTAATTCATCACTTTCACCTGTTTGTTTTAGATAAAAGCGGTGCAAACATTGCTCTTGAGCAAAAGCTCAGTAAATCTGGCCCTGTTTTCAGTAAGTAATAATTAATTAATTGTCTGTCTATAATGTTTACAATGCCATAATTGTGCTTGTTGTTAAGCAGCAACGTACCAACTTGAGCTGTGTGAGGAAAAGGCCTGTGTTTCCTAAGTAGGCTGCATTACAGCACAGGAATAGCGTGGAACTACCTCCTGTACATTTCCATAGCTGTGTGTGACTAATGCTTCCTCTGCTTCCTGCTGCTTCCTATTCCAGGTCCTCACTTTGTGGCTGTGAACAACAAGAATGAGATTGTTGTCACAGACTTCCATAACCATTCGGTCAAGGTATGGCACATTCTGCACCCTCTGGAGTATTTAGTTTGTTATTAGAATGGGACTGTTATGATGTTTACAAGTTAACAATGTTTGACAGGATAAAATAACATGTATAATTGTACATGACACATCTTGGTGGCTTTGAGATATCACTGCTCACACATTCTACTTGGCTTATAATAAACCTGCTGTGCCTGGGTAAAACTGCAACAGTTTAAACAAACGTGCAGAAAACAACAGTTCTCTTTTTCTAAAATGGGGAAACTCTGTATTTACCGCATTGTTTTATATTACAGAGATGCACAGATACACATACACAGATGTGTGTTACTGTATATAGATAGTGTTTTCTATCAGGTTATATATTGCATAGCCCAAACGGAATCACTCTGTCTCACAGGTATACAATGCTGATGGAGAATTCTTGTATAAGTTTGGTTCCCACGGAGAAGGAAATGGTCAATTCAATGCTCCAACTGGTGTAGCTGTGGATGCTAATGGAAATATCATTGTTGCTGACTGGGGCAACAGCCGGATTCAGGTAGGCTTGTTGAGGGGAAAAAGATGCAGAGCGGTTTGTTGTTTCATTGTAATTCACACATAGGCAAGTCTGGCGACTCGGCAGCTATCTTGCTAATGCCATCTGGGCAGTTATTAGGAAGACCTTCTCTTAATGAGTGGGGGAAAAAGCCATAACTGCACTTTCAGTGGTGTCACCTGGACATAAAAACTCAAATCTGATAAACATCACTTTCAAATCAAATCACAACCTTTAGTGACTTATGTTTTCAAAAGTGTTTTGTTTCCCCCATAGCTTATACTTCTACGCATATGCAACTGTCTGCTTGCATCAGTTTATTACACTTGGAACTGCTGAGTTATAAAGCCTATTGGCCCTTTTCCTAAATGCAGTCTTTTGCTGTTGGGCATTTGTCCCATAGAGTTTTATTGAGGACTCTCTAAGTGGTCTGTCTCCTCTATATAATGTCTCTGGTACTTCTCCCATAGAG
>JAODUK010069886.1:6551-16592 GCA_027564635.1 Typhlichthys eigenmanni
AAAATTAAATCAAACCCCCCCCCCCCCCCCCCCCCTCTCTACAGTATGTTGTAATCCATGCTCCTTTGTTCTGTGTTATCATAGGCAGTCTGGCTATGTGCATGTTAGTGTGTGTGTGTGGCCCATGACACAGTACAGTGGTAATCTAGTGGCAGAACGTCATTTAGAGCCACTGTAAGATTTAAAATGAAATGACGTGTTTTTTTTTATATATAGCAGCTGAAAGAGAAGAAATATGTGACTGGCACAAAGGGAAATGAGGTGAGAGAATGTTTTAAAATAACAGCGTCAAGTTCTTTCTTAATCGATATAACCCTTTTTTTTTCTCTGAAATTCTGAATGACAATTTGTTCCATTTCTACTACTGTTCCAGGGCCTTCTCTCTGTGACCGAGGAACTTCACTCTCTGAGCTTTGAGGCCCATTTCAACATGCAGGGTCTTACGATTGACCTGGAGGTGATTATTCAGTGTGTATACATGTGTAAACAGTGTGTATGCTTATGTTATTGTAATAATAACGGTTACTTAACATTGCTTGTCCATGCTATCTCCAGACGTGTTCTCTTCCTCTGGTGGTTATCTCCAATGTCAGCCAGCTACCTGCAGGCTGGGCCTCTGTCATGTGGTACAACCTGCTGACCGATGACCCCCGGGTGAGTCACAGACTTATGCTAAGTCTAAGCATTGAACTGTAACCCGCTACTGGCTGTGGGTTTGACAAATCAAATGATTAACTAAAAATTAAATACAAGTGTGATCTACACTATCAAATAAAGCTATTATCTTTCCACCAGAACCTGTCCTTCTTTGGAAACCCCCCTCGGGCGACCTGGAGTCAGCTATCTGAGGTCCTTAGTTGGCAGTTTACCACCTTTGCTGGACAGGGTCTGAACAGGGAGCAGATCAACATGCTTGGAGAAAAACTTCTAGGTTAGCCCTAGGATCACCTTCATACTAGATAGAAAGATACTGTTATTTCATTACATTCTTCTCATATGGCCTGACTCATCTCATCTCCTAGAAGGTTCTAGGTATTCATTAAATTACCAGATGATAATACAGTATATCCCCATGTACAGCCTACTACCAAATCGAGCACTTGGGCTGTGGATATCTGGAGCAGATATCAAAAGACGAGACAATTCCACAGTATATCGTAGTTTTACGTTATAATGTGATAAGACTTTCACGTGATTGTACAGCTCATTTAGCCTAGGCTACAGGACTTGAGCATTAGCCTATAGGCTGTTTCTGTAGGCTGTTCTAGCCTGTTTGCTTGGGTTGAACGTGAGACATTACATTGAGCACTGTGGGTCAAATGTTTGTGTGGCAAGTGGTGCAGACGAAACAAGCAATCATACAGCCATGGCAAAGCTATATACGTAGGCTGCATCCTAATGATCACAATCCCCAGCTTAGCATATAGCCTAGGCTAACCACTTATAAGTCTATGCTAACCCCCCACAGACAAGGCCAGGTGCAGATGAGCCCGGTGCGTCGTTGGCTTGGGTGAATGGCCGCAGGCTGGTAGTTCCTCTCTCCCGTTCACCGGGCATAATGGGAGAGGGGATCGAATTAAAAACAGGCCAGGCGATGGACCGCCACCTTCCGATGCAAAATGCATTGTCGTGCTGAAAGTGGGCAGTGCAGCACACTCGCCATAGTGCAGGAGGCTGCTTCATGGTTGTAGTCTGTGTGAGCGTTTTGTTGTGGTGTGTTTTCAGTTATCATTAGGTACATTGTACAAAACTGGCTGGTTAGATGTATTTCTATGGTTAGACGCCGCAATAACCAAAGGCTCCTCCATTAAAAAGACTACATTCACTTGCAGCAATGTGGGGCTAGCCACACACACATCCTTGCTTTTTGTTGGTTGAGGTTGGCGAAGGGGAGATGCCATTTTGCTTCGCCACAGGAAGCAAAGGTTTTATTCGCGCCTTCATTTGCATAGCATGGAAGTGAACGCAAAGCGAATATTGGCTGCTGTCAATTGTGCACGCGTGTGACCAACGTGTTGCTGCGGAGAATGCACACAGTGTAGATGAGAACGGGTCTGACAAGGCCATTCTCCATTTGGACAAACATAATGTTGTCATCTGTCACTGTCAAAACTATCCCAAGAGGCTGGACACTACGCTTGGAGACAGAAGGACCTGATTTGGTCTAGATCAGGGGTGGGCAATCCTGGTCCTGGAGGGCCGGTGTCCTGCATGCTTTATATGTCTCCCTGCTTCAACACACCTGATACAAATGAATGGGTCCGTTAGCAGGCTTCCAACGAGCCATTCATTAGAATCAGGTGTGTTGGAGCAGGGAGACACCTAAAACATGCAGGACACCGGCCCTCCAGGACCAGGATTGCCCAACCCTGGTCTAGATCCATATTTTTTTTATGATAAGGTAATTTCCTTGACTTCTGGTAACAGAACATTGAGCAAAAGGCAAATATTAATTTAGATTAATTAATCACAAAGCTTGTAATACATTTGACTAATTATTTTAAACACTAGTTAAAGCCCTAGTTATAACGTGATACTCATCCGTTGTTTTCTTTTTATTAACATTTTTCCTGCTGTGACAGCAATTTCTGTATGAAAAAGAATATGCCAGAGTGCTTTTGAATTATCAATCTATAACTTCGTCTTCTATGTGCACAAACGGTTTTCGGTGCACAATATTGTAATTAAGAGATTCGCTGGACAGAAATATTTGATATGCTAAGGAGAGCAGGGTTAGCTTGCTATGTGAGCTTAGCAGGACATCCATTGCCGCCTGCTATGGGCTTCAACCTGTCGCACATACGCAGTCAATGCATGATAAACATGTTCACCTGCGGAAAGTAGGCCTTCATTGTATTTACCTACCTGTAGGTCAGCAAGCCAACCACTGTGACTGTCAGGTATCCTGGTCCAAGTTTGCCAAGGTAAGCAGGATCTTGGATGTTGGACAGAACTGTCCCGGTTGAAAACCAACTGACTTAGCTCTCATTTCAATTTGATGTGTCATTTTTTTTAAAGGAGAATATTCCAGGCAAGCCCTTCACTTTCTGGGCGTGGCTGGATTCAATACTGGAGCTTATCAAGAAGCACCTGTTACCCGTCTGGAATGACAAGTAGGTAGTCCAAACACCCCACCTCCCTCTTCATTCATGTTAATAGAGACCAGTGAAGGTAATTCTGTCTCCTGTGTGTGCAGCCACATTATGGGGTTTGTTAGTAAGGAGATGGAGCGTGCCTTGCTGAAGGACCGAGAGCCTGGAACCTTCCTGTTACGCTTCAGTGAGAGTCACATGGGTGGAATCACCTTCACCTGGGTTGAACATGGAGAGAATGGTGAGTTTCAAGTGTGAGGGAACACTGTTGTATACTTAAAACGTAAGTACATTGTATTTTCTTTAATGCTTTTCTGTGATTTGCCAAACGTTCGGCCGACTTCTAAGTACATTATCAGCATCTTAAGGCTGATGTATGCTTCTGCGTCTAGCCTAGTCTATGCTATAGCCTATTCTGTAGCCTCCGTTGTAGTATATTACACTTCTGCGCTAGTCTGTCGGCCACGCGGACCTGTGCATGTTGACTGCGCAAGCGAGGCCCCAATATATGGAAGTGCCATGTCTCGTTTAGGCTCCCGAATCAGAACACACAATAGAATGTAAACGTTTTGATATAAGCATATTAAAAATTTATCAAAACATTGATCAAAGGAAATAATTTGTGTCAATAGAAAAGAGTATTTTTAAAAGAGCATTTCACTGCTCAAACAACATGGAAATCCCATAGGAAAACCCCCCTTTTGCCATGTGCACAGCTGTAGTCTTGGTTAACAATGCTCAAGCAAGGCTTATAAAACGTTTCTTTCCAGCGAATCGAATTATACCAATATTGTCAAAGAGAGACCATCTGTGCATCTACACAACATTGTTATAAAGATCCCTAAAGCACTCTGGCATATTTGCTTGCATCCACAAGGCTGTAGGTTATGGTGTAGCTTCATAATAGTAATAATAATAATAATAATAATAATTGGCCTTAAGAAACTATTCGCAACATTTAAATCATACTTGATCCAGATCATTTAAAGGAGCACTCCTCAATAGCATTAAAGTTTCCCATAATAACCCTTAATCTCTCCCCCCCCAGCTCACCGTTTTTGAAACATAATCAGGTTTTAGCTTCTGAGTGTCATAGGCCCCGTGTCCACATAGCGCTCTTTTCTGGCAGTTTAGCGCTGGCAGGGCGCTGAGAAGCGCTTCATCCCAGCACTTCATTAAAAGCACTGCGCACTGGTTTTGTTTCTATAACAATATCTTGAATGACAACATATCCACCCGCTACGCAAGCTAAAAACAAGCTTGCGTTTGGTGATAAAAGCATGAGCAACATTCAATGTGAACAGTATGCTCATGCAAATTTGATTTTATTTCCCTGTTGCAATATTGTGACATGTCAACATACAGCTCATGGTAGACATAGGCTACAGCCAAAACTAGCTTCTCCTCTTGACTTGACTAGTTGCATTGATAACACCAGAGCCTTTCTGAAAAGTTCAGATATTTTCAACTAGAAGCACTCAGAGCAGTTGCACAAAAACGGCATAGTGCTGTGAAAAAAACCCTGGGTGCAGAGCTTTTTCTTTCAACTGCTGCATGTGGCCGCATACGCGCTATCCTCATTGGGAATGACTGAAAGAAGAGCTGGCGCCCTCTAGCTGGCGCTCAGAAAAAAGCGCTGTGGGGTCTATGGGGCCTTGGACGGGTGGACCAAAGAGGCGTGGCAGCCACTCACAATTAATGTGAGGGAAGGGGCTTGCACTCTTTATCTCAAATTTATATAACGATATTGCATCAACCACAACGGTTAATCAGGAGGCAAAATGCTGCTTGGTGTCTTAATTATATATTGAACACAGGGGAACCAAAGTTCAACTCTGTGGAGCCGTACACCAAGAACCGTCTGAGTGCTCTGCCATTTGCCGACATCATACGGGACTACAAAGTGATCTCAGACGGGGTTGTCCCAGAGAACCCTCTGAAGTACCTTTACCCTGACATCCCCAAGGACGAGGCCTTTAGTCGACATTACAACAGCAACCAGAGAGAAGGCAAGAGGAACTGCTATTTTATTTAGGTTACATAATCATTATGGTGTGCAGTTTTAATAGGTTTTATTAAATGCTGTCTGGGTGTGACATTAACAGGACAATTACATCAAATGTCCATACACTGTGACACTAGACACATGTCAGGTATGGTTAAACTGCAGTGCTAATGTGTATACTGTATCTTTATTTTTTTCAGTTAAACCATACTTATCATCACAGCTAATCCCCATTTCAGAACTACGGTAAGTAAATGAAAAGTGAATGTTTGTAGATAGCTGTAACTATTTATTTTTAGTGTCAATGCACAAAAGCCCCATGTATAAATAACCAGATAACATACAAAACGCCTGTCCAAAATGCATATGTTCTGACAATTAAAAATAAGCTATATTGTAAATTAGATCCAAGATTAATTCCTAACAATATCCATCTACTGTGTCACAGCAAAATACACGCTTAACACCAGATAATGCTTTCATATTCCATTGACTGGTATCTGCGCTGTTCTGTCAGAACCAATTTCATAATTGTACAGTAATTAAGAAATGGGTAGGAGTTAAGCATACTTAAGGACGCTTGCAAGTGGACCGGTCTGTTGGAGATTTAAACCAGGACTCTTAAGCGCTAGCCTGCTCTGACACATTTTAGGTCAAATGTCAGCACCCCTCTATCAGCCTGCCAGTCTCCTGAGCCGTCCATGAGAGAGTTTGACCTTCTCAACACACACCTCTCCTTTGACCTTGAGACCGTAAGTCTTCATTCACTCTATGCAATTCAGTAGATCTAGACATTTACTCAATTTCTAGTGTACAGTCCTACTTCATGCCTTGGTGTTAATCTAGAAACTGATGCTTTTTTTCCTCTGTGTTTTTAAGATGAGCTCTCCGTATTCAGAATAAGCAAGATGAGCCAGGAGTCTTATCCTTATTTCGTGTTTCTACTCATTTCTGACACTGAGAAGGTGTTGTATAGAGTAGGGTTCATTTATATCTATTTGAATCTTACCTTTTTTCTACCTGTGAGGGGGATATCAGGTAGGGATGGCACCGATACGATACTGAGATCAGAAATCGGTCCGATAATGACTTAAATAGCTGGATCGGTATCGGTGACAATTGGACAGTTGTAACCGATCCATGGTGCTGATCCAATTAAATGTATTTACACGCGTAGGTCTACTGTCAAGCACCAGCCATGTCTAACCTACATAGGCCACACTATCAGCAGCTGGTTTCTAAAATGCATCTAAGTTCTAAAATAGAGATTGGTTGTCATTTACTTTGCAATTTAACTTAAAAATCACTGGAATCGGATCGGTACTCTGTCTCGGCTGATACCCAAAGTGCCGGTATCTGTATCGATATTGGGACTGAAAAAACTGTATTGTGCCATCCCTAATATCAGGAACAGAATGTCATATCTAAATGCTGTTAATGTTTATATATTGTAAGTGTTTTTTTTACATTTGAGAGTATATATTTTGAAGTTGCATCTGTTGAAATTGTTGTCTGGCTCTCTATAAAACATATGCAATTTATAAACAACGTGTTTCTAATTTTTCATGTATACAGTATATACCATCAAAATGTAAGATTGAAATTAGATCTAAAGCCAATGTCAAGCTTTTGCATTGGCTAGTTTAATACCCTGACCTAAACCTCATTAATGTATGGTGAGCTGGAGATCACTCAGATGTTTCTGGAGAGGTCATTGTGATATGGTTTAAGTTTTTTTGTGAGGGCTTTTTTTTCACAGAATAGTTTTGCTTTAGTCCTACTGAAGTTTAGATTTATCTTTTAGACCTATATGATAATTATATAAAACTGAATTGATATTAAGCCTATTACTTTCTCTCAGCCACTGTTAATGAAAGAGAGGCATTTGCATTCAATGCAGAATAATGCATGGTTGGTAATGCATGGTTGTCTCCAGACACCCATGCAATAAAGACAAAAAAGACAAAAAATTGAAAACGGATTTTATTAAATATTTTTTAATAAGAGTTTCAGCCCTTAAACGTTATATTTTGCATACATATTTTGCATTTTACACACAGGCGAATATTTCGGGGGATTGAAGGAATCACTGATTGTGTGAGCCATGCAGACTACTGCTCCCTATAGAGTAGTCTGTTGGTTCGGACTGAGTCTGTTCTGGCTATATTTATGTTCTCCATAATACGGCTCCCATCATGTAGGTGCTACAGAGCCCAAGCACACGTGCACCATGTACAGTAGGTAGGACACTGACTTATCTATGCTTGATGCTTTTCACACAAAACCAAACCTTAAATCCATCTAACAGTTTCCTAAGGCAAACCTAGAAACATATTTACTGTTTATTGTTGATTGATAGGCCTACAGTGACATTTGTGATTTAGACGTCTTGTATGCAGGACTACAGATCACATTCTCATTGGGGCTGAGCACCCCTGAAGGTCTGATTCTGGTATCGCCCCTGGCCTAATGCAGACTTGTGTGTTATTTATTTTAACAAAATTGTCAAATAAAATAGAAATTATGTTTTTGTGGTCAAATTCCAAATATGGTGTGATCGATTTGAACTATATGCTATGCAATTATAAACTATTCATTTTTGTAAAATGGCAAAGGTCTAAGCTGTTTTTTTTTAAAGATGAAAAAGGGGGTAAAAAAATAAAAAATAATCACCGATCGTTCCCGGGGAATCAAGTTTTCAAAAGGGAGGGTGGGGACTGGGCTGAATGTGAAGTCTTCTCCCTGTAAATCACGTGGTTATCAAAGATATTCACACTTGACGAAGAGGCTTCATTTCCTATGCCTTTTCCTCAAACTTTAACAGTCCATATCGTGAGCAGACAGGCGTCCGTTCGCCGCAGTATTATTTTATGTGTATAGTGATTTAAGCTACTGATAAGTAAACACAACTTGAAACATGTTAATATTATAGACATATAAACGCTATTAATTCACGTTTCTTTGGTACACGTTGGTGTAGTTGTCCGCATGCGCAATGAACATGTTGAAACATGCTTCCGCTTGTTTGCGTGTTTTGTGATAATCACGTGATTCTCGGCAAAACGGACAACACCCAAAATCTGTTTAGCTACTGCCAAGTACCCATAACGAGGACGTGACTTCGGCTCTCTATAAGTGTACAGGAAGGATACATTTTATAGCAGTGACTTATATGCGCTTTCGTGTAGGACAATTATACGTACAGGTGTTACGCCGAATTCTGTCTCCTGCCGAATTCAGTGACCCTTTCGAAAGTGCGCATGCGCCACCTCAAATAATGTATTACTGTGAGTGTGATTTCTCGTGCACTGCGTGTCTCACTCCAGACGTGTTTTAGTTCGGGAAAGGGTTACTAAAAGAGTAGCTAGCTATGATGGTGGTTTGATCTGCAAAAAGCTTCGGATTTTAGCGATTTCTGAATAAAAAGTGAATAGTAATATACTTTATCTACACCAGCCTCGTCGTTTTAAGGTTAATTGATGTCTAGATATTTCTAAATCTTATTTATAGATCTATCAAAACTTTTCATGCTTTTTATGCTTTATTTAACATCGCTTCGAAAGGGTCACTGTATCCGGCAGGACACAGAATTAGGCGTAACACCTGTTACGGTAACTCACGCAACGCAAGGTACGTATAGCATATATCCTTTGCTATAGGTCTATTATAGGTTATAATAGACGTATAGCAAAGTGTCTCAGCCTAGTTTTTGGTTTTACATGTTATTTCAAAGAGTGCTTCTTGTTATACATTCATAATCCCAAGACAAGAACTTGGATGTAACGATTTTATCGTTTGTTTTGACTTTCATCTTGGAGAAAAATCAGTCGGCTCTTATATGGAGTTGACACGATAGACCTATTTTTAAAACGATATTTTAGCACTGTGTGGACCGTATATTGATACGATCTGCTGTTTTCGTCGGTAGGCCAAATGTACGTAGTCTATAATATCCATGATTTGACTCATTATGTCACCTGTATTGATTCAATTTAGTCAAATGAAAAATCAAAGATGTAGTTTATAAAACAATGTTTAATTCAGAGTTTTGTATCTTCCAAGCGGCACAACGGCATGGGCTAACTGCCGTGCAGAGCGTATAGTGAGCGATACAATATATTTGACTACTGGTTGTTTCTCTGCTGTCAGAGGGGGGGACTTTCTTCTGTTTGAGAAGGGTCTGTGTCTATCTAGCTGCAGATGTGCGCTGTCAGGTCGGTGGGCGTGGTCTGGGACACTGTCAGTCACTGACGTTTTTGTAACCTGAACTGTGCAGCCGGCTAGCTAGCAACGCCCTGCTAAATAAATTCGTTTTCCAGTGTTATAATAAGCATACAAAATATATATGTCAGCGAATCTCTTAGTTAGAACACCATTGTTTGCTTAAAAATCGGGTTTTCTCGCCATCTGAACCACCCTGATTCAAATACAAAATTCACTTTTCAGCCGGATGTATGCTTTTGCTGACAAAACTAGTAAAGTGTAGCCTACATCATGGGACTTACCAAATAATAAGGAAGGGCTTGCCGCCTGACACTTGACATTGATCGTTATCATCTTCATTCACAACTACTAGGCCAATAAATGTTGTGAATGTGTTGCTGGCCAAAGAAAAGGTCGCAGACTCATTTTGTTGGGAGCGTCCTTTTATGCTACTAGTACGGTAGGCTATTGTAACGGCGCACATCATTTTTACCAGGATCATGCAGGCCCGTATCGACGGGAGAGTCGACTCGCCAGGTATACACTGCTCAAAAAATAAATAAAGGGAACACTAAGATAACACATCCTAGATCTGAATGAATGAACTAATAGTAGTAATATAGTCTTTACATAGTGTTACGACCTGGCTCAAAGGCCGTAAACTAAACAAACCAAACACATACCTAACAAACAGAATAACCCAGAATGAGGTGTGAAAGTCTGTAAGTGTATGTACTGAAG
>JAODUK010069897.1:0-12500 GCA_027564635.1 Typhlichthys eigenmanni
TCTGAGCCATAGAGACTTATATATATATATATATATATATATATATATATATATATATATATATATATAATTGTACAGTACAATTATTCACGCTTATTTTTAAATAACGTATTAAAACGCCTGCTAAGAAATACATTATAATGAAACTGCAAATACAGTAACTGGGCCAACAGGAGCACTTATATGCTTATAAACCTACAGCATACTGTACATTTTAATTATGAGGTGATTATATTGTGATGTATTGTGAGGTACAAGTGTAATTTGACAAGGCCTTCTGGCTAATTGTGTTTGAATTATGGGAGGGTAATTAGATTGAAAATAAGTATGCCATTAACGAAATATCCATTCTGTGTAAAAGTCAGGGACCTTCTATTTAGCAGTGCAGTCGCTTAGCTTGTTATTGGCCTTCACTAAGGATCATCACTGAGACATCTTAGTATCTCTTCAAATGTAGCATGCATTCAATAATGTCATTAATTTATTTGCACCTTTTAAAGCATTAAATGGTCTGAATCACACACACTGTTTATTTCTTTTTTGTCCTGCATGAAGCCTTACAATGTACTTTAGAGTGTGACAGAGGAATGGGGTCAAATGTCTCTCATTTCGTTACACTAAGGGCAACAACAACAAGACACTCTAGCCAGCCATAAATGTAGCCTGGGCACCCCATGGTTTGGATTCATTTTGTTGATGGACGGTGGTGGAGTGGGCTCCGGAGGGAAGCTGGAAGTGGATTCTATCTATTATTCTGAGGCCTGTGTCCTGGCTGGTCCCTGGCAGGGTCATTCGATAGTGCTGCTGTTTCCTTGGCCGTGCCTCAGTTTTGGAATGGGCAGTGAGTGCATTGGTGTAAGGGACCAGTGCCATCTGGACTCTGGCTGCTCCGATAGCTCTTGTAGGTCACATTTACGATAACCCTCAGCACAGTGGAGATGGGCGAGGAGATGTCCCAGATGACATGCCGTGGTGACGACACCAAACCCCTGATCCAAAAATGACCCAAAAATGAACTACCGCCAATTCTATATACTGTAACCCCGGGTTATATAATCATATATGGCTATCAAATAGAAACAACACGCCTGGTATACCAGAGAGCTTTTGAAAGTATTAAACTAATGTAAATCAGACTGCTTGCCCTACGTAACAAATATTCAAAGCACATAAATCAGAAAACAGGTTGCAAAGCTAATGATACCAATCACTATTAGATCATGTAATGTTATTTTAGATGTGCAATAACAAAGCACTCAGTTATGTGTTCTTGAACATCAGATAATCTGCTATCTTCTCATGGGGATTACCCTTCAACATTGTCACATTTTGTGCAAGTCATTCTTCTGTTTGCAAACTGTGATCTTCCAGAAAACTAAGCTTATTGATATATGCAGGAGGCTGTGTAGTTTGAAAGTGTTCAGTCAGAACCTCTTCTCAACCTCTACATATTTTTATGTATATCTTTTTCTAAACCCTATCATGCTGATATTTTAAATGTAAATCACTTTGCTATCTGTGAAGTGCTATACAAGCATTACTTACTTATAACATGAATACATAAACTACATTCTCAAACTGATACATTGACCTGGAAATATGTTAGTATTGCTATGTTTGAAAGGACTGTGTTTGTTTGTATCTTTGCATATTATAGGTTACAGCATTTAAAGGTGGCTTAAGTGATTGCAAGCTAATACGCCTTTTGTCAAATTATGCAAAATTCTCAATCGACTATACTGTAGCTGTCCATTCAATGTACGATACACCCTGAAAACATATTCAGCCCTGACTCCGCAAATAAGAGAACAAACAAAGTGGTGCAGACAGCACCACACAACACTATTGGCAATATGTGTTCATTCAAATCCCAGTTCAAATCTCAACAATATTTCTCCAGTATTGCTTACCACAACTTTAATTAAAAATTGCTAGAAAAATCTGGCACTTAACTAATCAATATTCAGATGCTCTGAAAAAATGGAATGCTAATGTAGCTTTCTATATTCGTTAGATTTGAGTTTCTCTTCTCAGCCTATGCATAGGCCTTGATTAAATGCAACAGCCCAGCCATCTGTCCGGCGGCCTCCAGATGAGTGTGAATATGAATGAGAGGAGCCAACACTGAGCATTGCAAGGCTCTGTCCTTGCCTTCATCTCCTGTCTGCTCATTATCGTGGTCAGCTCCCTGCTTACCATCCTTTAACTGCTTCGCCCCTCTTCTTGCTCTCTTGGCACCACGCTGCTCACGCAGGCAACAAAAAGTATGTATACATACAAGAAGCGATACATAACCTTGCCTGTCTAATTATCAAGTATTTAAGTAATATGACAGACTGCGTAATAACCAAAAAGATGGCCAAAAGCCAATTGTCCAGGCTAAGAGTGAGCTTCCAACTGTCTTTACTGTGTCATCCTCATTGGTGTTGGCCTAGTGCAATTACTTTTAAGGAGCAGGAGACTTACAGGTGAGCCCATGTTGGGGCTTGTATGGCCTTCCAGCTGGAAGCCAACAGCTTCCCTGATGACTATTTGTTCCTGCCCCCTTCTGAAGGCGTCTATGATATAATGCATTTACTACATTCCCCTGTTCCAGTCGAGTCCAAAGCTCTGAGAGTGCTGCATTAATTCCTTCTTATTTATTTATTTAATCTCCATGTAATTTATTTGTATTTAGAAAAAGAGCGTGAACATACTTAATGTATAAGCCCAAATAATGACAAACTTTCTTTTACACTAATGTCTTGCTAGAATGTAATGATCTTGTTTCTCATTGTATGCTGCAAATATCTGTTATCCTTTCTGCAAACCAGTAGATGTCACTGTTGTGTCCGATTCATGCCCCAAACCTTTGAGCCTTTTCCTGGCACATAAAAAATGTAAAATATTACAATATTTGTCCACAATTACTTCAATCAATATATCACTAAACTGAACTGATCACATTGAATGGTATTTTTTAGCTGAATGGATTATTCAAATCTCTGAAAATAGCAATAATGGACACAAATATGACTACTCTGAGAAGCATAAAAGAAGCACAATAACATACATGTTTTCTATTGGAATTAATGAAGAAGTCTTCTTACCTGTAATTAAATGGGACCGCACAAATAATAACACACACACATTACCAATCAAAGATATGAACATGCCACACAACTTTGTATGCAGTCAGTGGGGTCTGCATCATCATTATTGACAGGCCTTGGACTTGGCCTGACTACAGACAGTCTAACCCATGGAGGGAAAGAGACACCTGCCTCTGCCAAGTGCCATGGCTGGACAGACCATCAGGGTCCTGGGGTGTGAGAAAGCCCTGCGTGGCATCACTGAAGCTTCTGTCTTCCACACAACTAAAGTTGAAATCTAATCCAATAGGGACTCTATGTATTCTGAATGTGTACACTTGGCAATGAAGCTAGCTTGAATTCCACAACTTACACTTCTATCCCAGTGGATTCATTATTCACAAAAAGGCTGAGCGTGTGTGGGCTAATGTTTTGATTTGCTATTAACTGAGGGTGTTATCACAGAACAGCCTTGGGCAATCATTTGTAGGAGAGCTATGATGTCTGTTGCTACATGCACTTTGATTGTTCATCAGAAATTACACTGCAGAGATGTACACGAAAGGGTACTTGGTGAGAACCGCTTCACTAAAAGGGTCAGAAAACTTTTTTTTTTGCCCCACTATCCTGGCATGCTTTTTGCACACATCAGGTCTGTCAGGGGCAATGGACAGCAAGATATCTCCTTAATGTGATTGGATGTATAAGCATACTGTACAAGCAATCCTTTGTTCTCCCAGCCATGCCCCCTCTCTGCTCTTTCATCTCCACAAGTTTGCACCAAGGGGCCTACCTCCAGGATAACCCGACAAAGATCAAACTGCTTCACCGATGGCATCACTGATGCTTCTGATGCCTATAGGTACCTGAGCAACACAGACAAACACACAGTGCTTTAACTTAAGCCCGTTTCCAGAGATCACCTTTGAAATGTGTCTTCAATATTAAAGATACAGTAGAATATGTTCCACTGCTCGCTGAGAAGTCTCACAAATGCAATGAAATACTTTCCTTATCATGTGTAACATTGTTCCTGCTTTTACCAGCATATGAGAGAGAGCTGGTTCACAATCCATAGATGTTGGCGGATGACTTATATTATTGAATGGATATATCATTTGTCATAACGTGTCAAGTGCTCTTACTATTTCCAGGTCACTGGTAGATCAAACATAGTGAGTGCTGTTAATCATATGGCAAGATAAAATAATAAAGAATAACAGACCTGGCTACAGTTAGAACACAATTATTAATACGTTCCAGGTCCAAGTCATAAAAGAGAATAGTACCAGATAATGGGCTAGATATTGAAGAAAACACTAAAAGGCCCTAGAGTCAATTCAGCCACAGATGACTTTACCATATAGTGCTCCAAGCGTTCAGCTGTAGGTGTTAAATGGCGGTGGGGGCGACAGCGTGGCTCCATGCCACACATGTTGTAATGGAAGGCACATGAGCAGATACCTCCACTTTTCTGTGGCCCTCCTGGAATCATGGATTAGTGTTCCCATGTTGAGAGGCAACACCGGAGATCTGAAAGGATAACAAATGAGACCCCAGGACAACGTGGCTAAGAATTAATGAACTGCTGAAACCCTCCTCGCCATGCTGATCCCCCCTCCCCCCCCCTGCCTCCCTGCAAAAAAAGAAAAGAAAGCCCCACCACTCTGGACACCGATGAAATCAAAAACAGCAGGATTCTCTGGGAAGGGGGGAGCGGTGGGGGAAATGGAGGGAGAGTGATGGGCTGCCACGAGAAAGGAGACTCCCGTCAGGGCTGTGGAAGAAGAGACAAAGGGGCGGGGGGGTGGGGGGGAGAGTCGATAGGGAACACGCTCTCCCCCAAACTCCCAACCAAGCACTGATCTTTTTACCCATGTCAGAGCACTTTCATGGGTCATTATGAGGGAGACATGTTGTCAGTGCAGATATTGTTATTTGAGCCTCGCCAATTTACCTGAGATTTATAGCACAGGAAAAGACTAACATATACTTAATACAGACTGGAATGTCTATTACATACAATAGACTTCCCAGACCTGATTGTACAGTATATTGGAAATTGACTTTCTAGTTTTGGGCAGTAAATTATTTTTTAGCACTGCTATTCTCAGTCTCAGGATAAACTGTCATATGTCAAAGAAATATATCTTGGTACAACGTCATAGTTTATGCCCACCCTTCCAAAGCTTTTAAACTTCTAAGTGGCCTATATGCAGTTAAGACTGGCGTGAGCAGCATGGCGGTTTAATCACTGCTTATTCCTTTTTAGGTGTCAAGGTATCCCTGAGCAAGGCACGTAAAGCTACACTCTGTGTGGATGTGAATGTGTGAATGTGTACTGTACATAGCAAAACAGAGGTGTGGGCTATTCAGCCTAATGAATCAGTAAGTCAATACTCATCAATGGGGAGGTGAAATATATTACACTTGCTGTCTAACTACACACTGGTGTAAATGTTTATTGAAGCAGAACAAATGCATGATAGGCACCTGTTAGGTCCCACATAGCCCCAACTGAAATGCTTAATACTGTATGATTCCTAGTTGCCCAGGTATCACGACCAACCCCATTTAACAATTTTGATTTCAACACAAATTACAACAGCATTTTTTTCTTTATTGTTATTGTTATTTTTTCCCCCATTAATGTTGTTATTGATGTTATAGTGACTTGTATGATAGTGTATATATGGTTTAAAATCATAGAACTATATAATAATTAATAAAAATAGGGTATATTAAATGGATTGCCATGTGTGTATATGCCTCCCTTTATACTAATCTCAGTAATCTAGGTTAGCATAGCATATACTTAGGCATGCATGCAACTGTTTGTAGTTTGACATATGTTCTGCGTTAATTAGCAGAATTAACGTGAGTTGTAGTGTCTCTGATCACTTGTCTTGTCAGTGCGAGCTGCACACACATTTTTCCTTCTCGTGGATCACTATCAGATGTGTGTCTTTGATTTGCAGTTTTAACAAGTAGGGCTACTTAAGAGACTGGCCATACCGTCAAATCAAACTCCCCAAATGACCCTGTGTGGGCTAAAGCGCTCTTCTTGTGCAACTGTGCGTATGGTGCTCTCTGGCTGTGTTATCAGGTTGATTTTCAAAGATACATTTGGTTTCACATGTCAGACCCATTAGATGCTCTTTTTGACGGCCGGGGTCTTCCAGTTTGTCTTTGTTGATATTAAATATGACTCAGTGTTGATCAGTTTTCAGTGGTGCTTCTGGACTTAAAAAGACTCAATAGTGGAACAAAGACTCTTGGGCTTCTCCTTCACCCTGTTTCTGTCGCATGTCATCCTGGCAGAGTAAAGTTAAGCCTGATCTCCATGCAGCCTGTCCACCTAATTATAATAATAATATAGGTCTGTAAAGCAATGCTGGACTGGGAACTCTATCGTCATTTTGCTTGGCTTCATTTCACGGAGCTCATGGTCCAACAAATCAACTCTTTACCTCCAGACCTAATTTCTCTGTGGCATGATGTGAAATCTACACATTTACTGAGCTAATTGGCCATTGCGGTAATTAAAACTGATCACTATTTGCATCCAAATAGTTTTTAAATAAGATAACCGAGCATGGAGATAAATGTTACACCTGGTCCTTCTTGGCCATAGACCTACTATGGGTCTGTTAAATGTTACAGCTCAAGCAGTTTTAAACGTTTGATTGATTATGTGTGGGAGCTTCATGTGGATCTCTGCATGTTCTATCTGTGGTTAAATCCTTTAAAACCTGACCTCCATATAAACGTAGCATTGTCCACTGGCCAAGGTAGTGGATGGTGGGATAAAGATCTGAGGGGCCAGTGGGATGCACAAAGTGCCAGCATGAGGAAAATGTGATACTGAATACAGGACTGAAGCAGAGTGGAGGAAATATGGGGGGCTTAGGGACCTGACAGAGACATAACTCAATATAGCAAAGACAGTGGGTGAAGAAAATACGCACAGACACGCACACACTGCTCTAAAGGGCTAGCGCCATGGAGCGTGGCTTGCGACTGTTCACTGCTGGTTATCGGGGTCAAGCTGTACACTGCAGGGTTCAAGCAGTAGCAGTCAATGATGTCTGATGCGCCGCTTCTTGTCTACTGCAGAGCAAATGAGGCTTGTGACAGAGACAGGGACTGGGAGTCATCAAAGGTGCCTCTACTGCAGGTTTACCCCAGTGACAGAAGGAACAGATCTGAGGCAGGCTCTAGCCCAGGGGTCTGCGACCTGCGGCTCTTGAGCCCCTCTACAGTGGCTCCTTGTTGCTTTGTCAAACGTCATAGAACTTAACCTAATCTAGGTTTTACGGGTTCAAAGACAGAACCCCGCAGTTCAAAAACTCTCCTTGGAAAATGTGAATAAATTCTCATGTAGGTCTAATGTTAGGCTATGTTAAGATTAGCCTAGGGTATGATAGGCTAAGTATAATAGTTTCTGCGGCTCCAGACAAATACATATACAATGTGTTAGGCACAAATGGCTTTTTTGATTGTAAAGGCTGCAGACCCCTGCTCTAGCCGCTTTACTATATCAGCCAATGGTACTGTGCAGTACACAGAGTAAGAATTCCCATACATATCTGTGGACCAGATGGATCTACTGTAATGGAAAGGGGAATCTGGTGTATTAGGGAGAATTGGGCCATCTCTGGCATAATCCAATGACAGACTGTGCTGCTGATAGGGGACATCCAAAAGATGAAAGTAGGTTGTTTACATTCCACCCTGTTGGATGCAAATAGATAAAACAAATGCAAATGAATCGATTGACCGAGCATTGTCCTTCTCTACTATGCCAAAGGTTGTTGTGCCAGTAGTACAAGTGACAATTACAGTGTCCACAGCAATTAGGTTAGAGTAAAAGCCAAAATACTACAATATAAACAAAATACTATCAATAATGTACTGTAATACAAAGCTATAGGCTACAAAATGACATTAAATCCATATCTATTAAGATATATTCTGATATATGATCTGTTCTCTTGCCAACCAGTGATTTACAAAAACCTTTCTACACTTGCTAGTTGACCAGACACCATGGAAGAGAGGGAGCTATGGGGAACCAGTCAATCTTTCCCTCAATGGTACATTAGGCCCCGGCGATGTTCAGTGGCACTTAAAAGTACAGCCGTGACCTTTCAACTGTGCTCTAATTACATTTATGTCCCGGGGTAGACCATGACAACAAAACAACCCATCGTCTTTTATGAACTCACCGCTGGGACATTGTCCCAGACGCCCGTCACCTGGGATGTTGGCTGCCCTGGTTGATCCCCTCCTGCCGTTCCACAGTATGTGAATGAAATGGACTCAGCTCAGTGATGCCATGGCTCTTTCTGCATTGGCATCTAGCTCTATTCACACGTCAGCCATCTTGGCTGAATGAGGAGCCCCCTACTCCTGCCCCATTTGGGTTCTTGGAAGGGCAATGGTAGAAGGGGAAGGGTTAGTGGGTGGTAAGGAGTGGTGGCGTGTGAGTAAGGGGGTTACTGGGCACATCTACAGCTGGTGGTGATCAGCCAGCCTGTGTCAGGCCCCATCAGCTCGAACCAAGCATCTCTAAAGGCAGCCGACATATTTCATGAACAGCAGGCTTTGTAAAACCAGGACTGGGATTTGTGCCCAGCCAAGAGCTTCCTGCTCCCGAGATGCTTCACTGCATCCACTTTCTTTTCTAATCTAAAGAGGCCAGTGAGGTTCGTGATGTATTGGCGAGAGAGCAATTCCACAAGGGTGGATTTATTGAAGAAGACTTGATGGACATAGAGGGTATTCTTTTGTGTTGGGTACTAACATACTGTTTGACCTTGTGTGCTGTCAAGCATTTATCAAGCATTAACAATTATCATATTAATAAATAAATCGAAATATTTTCCACTAGGATAACTAGGGTTCCTAATTGGTGGAATGTTAAGACGTGTCTGTGTGATGAAAGGCAAGTCACGGCTAGACCATCCACTTTACTGCATTCTATTGAAATGCTTGCGGCAGTGCGTTCATCTCAGAGTATTTCTTACGTCAGTCGAGACGTTGTGATCCATGAAACTGGTAGGGACGGGTCAAGGGAAGCCAGCACACACAGACTACTCTTTGAAAAGGTCAGATGGAGAAAATTGAGTGGAAGGTTTTTACAGTTTCATCAAATGAAATAAATTGGATTCGGCGAGGGAATAACAGTTGCCTCACAAGGTGTCGTCACAGCTGGTGAGATGAGGAGAAGTTGAGGAATCGGAGGAGGGGAAGGGAAAAACGGGACAAATGCTGTACAATAACTGAACAATTGGGTAAAGAATACAATCCCCAAAAATCTACTTTATGGACAATCTATGTTTTAAGCCAAAGCGGTTGGCAGATGTGGTCGCATCAACTTTTGCCCCACAACCATGTTGGATGTACAGTCTGCTTTTTGAAGGCATACATTCTTTTAATCAGCGACATTGTATTCAACGGTATTCTTTGTTGTGTCTTTACAAAAGAAATGTAATATGTGATAGCCACAGGATGTGAAATACTGTGGTTCATGTTACTTCTCATTACTTTCTTATGGTGGCGTGTATATCACAACGGGGGGTGTGATATTAGACCCTGCTTAGAGGCTGTGATATTCTTTGGAATCATATTTTAATGTACCTCACAGATCTCATACTCCCTATGGCTCTGCATCGAGGGGAAATCACATAATATAAGTGGCCATCACAACTGGAAGCCAGCATTATTGAATGAAGATAATGAAATGTGTGAATGTATTTTATCAGCTCTCGTGGTGACTGGGGTTGTAATAGGCACTTATAATGAGCTAAATAGGCCATGCCATCACACACTCCCTTACACAGTCATTTGTCTGTTTTTAGATGTGATGAAAAGCTATTTAGCTACTGTATGCAGACTGAATTCTGAGTATTCACATTATCTACTTGTCGGATAACTGAGTGGGAGATTCTGCATGAAAAAAAATATATAATGACACATTGACATTTCCATTGCAAACCAACTAATCTTGTAATATGTATTTATTTCTACTCTTGTTCAAAGTGTTTAATGTTTTTGAACAATAATTATAGTTTAAGATTAAATAAAATAGTAAAAGATTATTCAATACAATGCAAAATTACAGTAGAAATTAAAATATATACATGCCCAAGTGTGTGTATGCATGCCAGAGCCTCCCGCTTTGCAGTGTTTAAAGCAGTCTTACTTAACGGGAAGAAAAGTCTGTAATTAAGGCCTCTTTATGAAAATCATATGAATATTAATAGGGCAGGGGGAGCCATTTAAACTGTGTTACCCAGAATCTTTTCCACAACACTCCCATACCAAATTGCACCCGTTCATTATGTTATTTTCTCTATCAGACGTTTCACTTGGGGAATCTTGGCATATTGTTGTGGTGTTACGGGAAAGAATTAAAAAAAAAAGTCTCCCTAATTAATCAGACTGCTTAATTACATGAATTACAGACTTCTTATGAAACCTACTGTATGAACACCATGCAGGAAAATAAAAATCACACTTCCTTCACAAGAAGAATTATACCATGACATTTATTTATACTGTAAACAGAGAGCTGTTTATACCGGCCTCTAAGACGACAAAGTGTGATTGTTTCCACAGCACCAAATGTGTAAATCACAAAATGATCTATAGGCTGTAGTATATTTAGCTGTGGAATAAACACAGGTTTAATATGTGCGAACATTCTTATTGCAGCACTACAAAGAAGCTATCATTGAAAATAAAAAAGTTTGCCCAAGGTGTCCACACTTTACACTTTGTCATGACGCGTCATGACGTTGTTCTTAGTGGTGTGTTCAACAAAGGACTCAGGCACTGACACTATGTCCCTCACATGTTTAGACAAGCTGAACAAAACTGAAACGCCCGGCCTCACCTTCACTTGACAGGACACTGATAAGATGTACACCCACTTCTGTGTGTCTGCTGGTCTGGCAGCATGGCACGTTCTTCGAGGTCTTACAAGGGCAAGGCAGACAAATGATTGGACAGTGCCAAAGGATAGGCTGTAGTCAATGGGATATGTTCATATCAGCTGCTGGGACCGGAGGAAATGCCATTGTTTCACTAAATGGCTGACACCAAAGGTCATGCTGAAAAGTGTTTCCGAGCGACACTGTCTGGGTGTAATGAGGAGGGTGAATGAAGTAATGGGAGAAGGGGGGGACACTGATTATTATTGCTGTGATAATAACAGTGGGTTTATGTAATAAGGTCCTACTGTGTAGCCAATCAAAATGAAAATGTCACATTTGTCCTATCAAAGTTTTCTAGGTCAAGACATTTATATTATCTAAGATGCCTTAGTCTTAGCAAAATGAGGCTAGTGTTGCACTACTGCAACTCCCTAGATATACCTAGAGGTTTATATATACATTTCTGAAACAAACCACTGAAAACGGAGCTGTCTTACATCCATAAGCGCATGTACAGTATACGCGCTCACACACACACAGCAACCTGCAGAGCGATATACTTTAGAATTGAAATATGCCCAGGTATATGTAGACAGTGTGCCATCATTACACATTGCTAATAAAGCATTGCAAATAACACCTTGCTTATAACCGTTAAATAGCATTGGGAACTTGCTGTCATGTGAAATGAATGATTCCCTCATTTGGAGTTCCAGTGTTGTAGGGCCAGCAGGTTAGGATGGAGGAGGGTGTTATAACACCTGACTTGTAGCTCACACAGGCTACTGTACCTCCAGCGGGTACCGCTGGGGTATCTGCTGACGCCAGTGTCCGCTGGGGTGTAATCTACCAATACACTGGGAATAATTGCAGCGCCATGCGGGAAAGCCGCTGTTCTTCCCCACTGCCAATGTTGTGATAGCCAGTCAGTGGAGATAGGAGCTGAACAGATCATGTTTACCTCGCACACCTTTTGCCTGTGCTATGAAAGAAATAGTATAGTGTTTAAAAGCAGTTGTCTTTCTGCGTGTGTGTGTGTGTGTGTGTGTGTGTGTGTGCGTGTGTGTATGTGTGTATGTGTGTGTGTGCGTGCGTGCGTGCGTGTGTGCACGCAAGCGCTTATCAGTCCATATGTATGTTTGCGCAGGTGTCTACACCACATTTTGTGTGTCAGCCAAGACCAAAACAAAACACGGGGTGAGACACTATTGGCATGTCAGCTGCCTGCTGCCAGTGCCAGGGCCAATGCCAGGGCCAATGCCAGGGCCAATGCCAGGGCCAGTGCCAGGGCCAATGCCAGGGCCAGTGCCAGTGCCAGGGCCAATTCCAGTCCTGGTTACAGCAGACAAGCATGACGCACACCCTCATAGAGGCAAGACGTCTATGTGGCACTTGCAAAAGACTGCCACAGTACGGCAAAGAATAGAAAAGAGAAAAAAGAGAGCAACACTCCTTCTCTCATCTGGTTATTCGCCTCTAATGGCAATCT
>JAODUK010069918.1:0-16589 GCA_027564635.1 Typhlichthys eigenmanni
TAAAGCACGTTGAGTTGCACATTGTGTATGAAAGGTGCTATACAAATAAAGTTTATTATTATTATTATTATAATAACCATCCATAAAAGACATGTAGTGATAACTAAACTGCTATGAATATGCACTTCCTCATCCAGATTAGCATGGTGCT
The DNA here is from genome assembly GCA_027564635.1 of Typhlichthys eigenmanni. Lineage (NCBI taxonomy): Eukaryota > Metazoa > Chordata > Actinopteri > Percopsiformes > Amblyopsidae > Typhlichthys > Typhlichthys eigenmanni. The sequence continues at coordinate 152 of JAODUK010069918.1, forward strand.
ATACCATGGTGCTGACATTCTGACATGGCAACAAAAATTATTATTAAATTATCTTATATTTCTTTCATCTGATTCCTTTAACCATTTTTATTAACATATGTAATTTCCGTATAATGTTATCTTTATTTTATTCTTTTATGCACCTGTTTTAACTTTTTTTTTTTTAATAATTTTTTAATCTGATTCCTTTATTATTAAACATTTGTATTAATGTTGTTTCTCTGTATTTCGGTATGTGTTTATGGGAAGCACAACTACATGTATTCTGTCTCTGCAAAGCACTTTGAACTGCAATTCTGTATTGAAAAGTGCTATATAAAAAAATATTATTATTATTATTATTTAATATATTTTAAAATGTACCAGGGTTCTTGTACTACATTTTTCAGTTTAAAAAGAAAAATAGTTGATTGATGCAGAAAAGGCACAAATTGTTCCATAAGAATTCACCAGGATTAAAAAAATGCAATGGAATGTTACATGGAAGCAAGTCGTCTGTGGGCCTATTGAGGACGTAAGCTTCTTCTTTGCCAGGTCAACAGTCATTAAGTGACTTTTGAGTAGCAGTTTGAATAGCAGTCACTTATCGTTTCATACAGTATGTTTTAGAGTGGCTTTCTATTCTTTCACTTTTTTCCCCCAACCACAAGGTCGCTGTGACCTGTCCGGAGACCCCCACTACATCTCCTTCCAGGGCACGACCTTTGACTTCCTGGAGAACTGCACGTACGTCTTGGTAGAGGAGCGTTCACCACGGTACAATCTGACCATTGCCGTGGACAACTATTTCTTTAGCAACATCAAGGGCTCCTTTGCCAGAGGCATAATCGTGCAGTACCAGAACAACACGGCTACTCTCAGTAAAATACCTCAACAATCTTCCATAAAGGTAAGATACTGTTTATAGATAATGCAATAATATTATGTTATGTTATTCCACATGATGTATATATTGACTTTCATTTTCCACATTATCCAGTAATACAAAAGTTGTGTATTTACCAGGACCATTCACAATGTTTTCCGTTTTCTTAGTGAATCTTTTGTATTATTATGTATGATCTGGTTTCAACCATTCAGTGTTTTTTTGGTCTCATATTTCAAAGAGGAGATGGGTTTTCGAAAAAGCCTGAGTCATTATAATTGAGATGTACTGTACCTTTAAATGAATAGTGTATTGTGCAAAGTGACTCACCTCACCTCCTCCCTGAATCCCAGTGAAAACGTTCTATTGTTCTCCTTTATCCCGTCATTTAGTGGCGCAATGGGTAGAGCTGTTGCTAGTTCGAACCCTGCTAACTCATTGGCTCAAGGGTCAAACTGTCCCTGAGCAAGACACCTGACCCTACACTGCTCCCGGTGGTCGGACGGTGCCTTGTATGGCTGACACCATCGGTGTGTGAATGTGTGTGTGAATGTGAGGCAACACTGTGTGTCGCTTTGAGCAGCCTGTCGGTTGGAATAGTGCTGTACAAATGCAGTCCATTTACCATGTTACATTCCCAGGCCACCCTCAACCAGCAGACGGTGCAGCCTCCATACCAGGCACACGGCCTGAGGTTCGAGACCACAAAATACCTGGTGTCCATCGTCCTGCCGGCCTTGCGCTCCTACGTCTCGCTCACGCCGTACCATACGCTGGTGGTCAGCCTGGCCATGGAGCACTTTCGCAACAACACCCAGGGGCAATGCGGTGGGTAGCGGCTGGAGGTTGGTCCACAAACTGGCCTTCTGACTGTAGTCTAGAGCCTGGGGCAGTGTGGTGGGTAGCAGCTGGGTAGGGCTCTGTGTAGTCTTGTAGGGCTCTGTGTAGTCTTGTAGGGCTTGTTGTAGTCTTGTAGTGGTCTGTGTAGACTGGTATGGGTCTGTGTAGTCTTGTAGGGGTCTGTGTAGACTTGTAGTGGTTGGTGCAGTATTGTTGCGGTCTATGTAGTCTTGTAGGAGTCATTGTAGTCCTGTAAGGGTATACTGTATGTAGACTTGTAGTGTGTGTAGTTTTGTAGGAATCTATGTAGTATTGAAGGGGTTTTTATGTCTGGTAGGGGTGTGTGTATATATATGTATGTATATATATATATATATAGAGAGAGTCATGTAAGGTTCTGTGTAGTCATTTAGCAGTCTATATTGTCTTGTAGGGGTCCTTGTAGACTTGTTACAAAGGTTATTGGTTCGTCGTTGTGTGTTTGCATAAATTATGTCTTATCTATTTTAAAATAGGTAAACGTAAATGTGTAAAATGGTTTAATGAGTGATTCAAATAAAATCAAGAGGCAATGCAAAGAACTCAGTTTAATAACTTTGTGTGTGGACAAAAAGGGGATTTAGATTTTGTCAATACACGAGGGCCTGGTGTGGGTCAGCAGCTGTGTGTGACCCTTGACCCTCGATCCGTGCTTCAGGTGTGTGTGGCGGGGGCTCGTGCATCCGCAGGGGGGGCACAATGGAGAAGGACAGCTGCTGTGGCAAGACAGCATTTGACTGGGTGTATGAAGACCCCTCCAAGCCCGCCTGCAGGTCTGCCCCCAGGGACGTACCCTGTGGACCAGTGCCACCCCCGCCCCCGATCTGCCCGGAAAGCTCCCTGTGTAACCTGCTAGACCACCCGTGAGTTCTCATGACACGCACACAAACGCTGGCATGCATACATATGCACGCATGCATGCACGCAAAGTGTGCAATGCTCTGTTCCTGTGGGGGAGGTTGCATATGGTGCATTACCGCCACCTCCTGTCTACATGGTGCATTACCACCACCATCTGTAGAATGTAGCACATGCACTTTTTAACAAGGTCGACAACAAGCGACATTTGCTCATATTGGCCGGTCCCGCTACTCGTGGTAAATGTATAATAATAATAATAATAACAATAATAATGTAGTACAAATTCTTCACTTCTATGTTTTGTCCAGAGTGTTTGCAGCGTGCAACATTGACCTGCATCTTAAAAAACAGAACTGTCAGTTTGACTTGTGCTCGAACACGAGTCAAACTGAGCTGGCCTGTTCGTCCCTGGAGCAGGCCGCGGGCGAGTGCAAGAATGCCTCCGTCTGCATCGACTGGAGGAAGCTTGCTAACGGAACGTGCGGTGAGTCTGCCTGCCCTGTCCCCTTGGTAACGCTCGGGCCAACCAGGGTGGTTCTACGATCAGACATTTAGGAGGGCTCAGCACCTAAATGTGAGAATGTGACGTGCATACAGTGCCTGCTAAATCACTAACTTCACTGTATATCAATGAATAGACTTTGTTTGTTGGTCGTCTAACACAGGGGTTCTCAAAATGTTTAGCTCGCGACCCCCAAAATAACAGTGCTAGAGACTCGCGACCCCCGCTAACCCCAGAGGTGGTAGAATATTAACAGCCATAATAGCAGAATAAATCAAAGAAATGTATAAACTGTACTACTACAAACAATTATGGGTAAACTATGCAATTTTTAATAATCATCAATTATTGAAAGTAATTGAGGAGCCCGGCCATGTAGATGGCTGTGTATTGTAGGTATAGTATTGTTAAATGTAGGTCAGAAATGAAATACTCTGACACAGATTGTTGCTGTTACAGATGCGGCCTGTCCCAAGGGAATGGTCTACAGAGAATGTCCAACCAGGCATGACGACTACTGCAATGGAGAGTGAGTGAGCCCCTACCTCTTGCGAATTATTATTTATTTCAGATTTTTCATTTTAAACGTGCAACACTTATGATCAAAAAAGGAGAGATCCATGATTTAATAGCAGTGCTTAGTAGCCTCACTTACTGATACGGTACACATGGTACCAAATGCTCATGAGACTCAGATCAAATAAAAATGTGGATTCTGTTTTCTGAAAGATATTGTAGTGGACACACCATACATTGCACTGTATCAGTCTGGAACCCTTCAATGCAAATGTGTTTGTTGACCAATTAGAGCACAACCATCCAATCAGCTAATTTTGGCCACAAGATGAGGACAACATTTGGGTATCCACCGGCGTTCTTGCTGATTATAAACATTCTGATTGGGTGAGATAAAGGTAGGTCATCCAGTCGTATCTAAGGATGTTTGATTTAAATGTATTAGTGCCGCTTTATGACGAGCGCTTTTGAAAAGAGGGCTTCCAGACTGATTCTCACTGCGGAAATGTCTTCTGCAATATCGGGATGGTCTCACTAGGCTACAGCCTCTTTATAGTACCCTGGCTCTTACCACGTTAACACCTCCTCTGTTTAATGGTGGTCTCCACAGTGAACGTGTTCCAGCATCTCTGGATAGCCCTAAGAAGGGATGCTTCTGTCCCACTGGTCTGATCAAGGCAGGACTATACTCCAACGACTGTGTGTCTCAGTGCAGCAGTGAGTAACACTTCTTCCAAAGGGGCTTGAGCTGAGCATGTGGCGCAAACCTTTGATCACTTCCTCATCAGACTTGAATGAGGGGGGTGGGGGGGCTTTCACTCTTTACGCAGACTAGAACCACCCAGAGCTCCATGAATGTCAGTGAGGTCCACATTTCACCTTTGTGAGGTCCTCCTCCCAAAAGCTTTTAATGGTTCCAAGAGCAAATTGTAAGACAAGAGGTGATTGTGCATTTGGTGCTGTGGCACCAAGGCTATGGAACTCTCTCCCTCTAGACCTGAGAGCCTTAGATTCTGTGGCCGCTTTTAAAAAACAGCTCAAGACACGTCTTTTTCGGCAAGCTTTTAATAAGCAACATGGTGTTAGGTTTTTGTTTTATATTATAATGTACTTTTATTATGTACGGTGTAGGATTTTATTTATTTGCATAGCTTTGACTGTACAGAACTTTGTGACCTTGTCTGTGAAAGGTGCTCTATAAATAAACTTTACTTACTTACTTACTTACTTTGTTGGTATTCTAGGAAGTTTGCCTCTACTCTTTGCACAGGACCTGTGGACTACTGTGTTTTCCAGACTATAAGTCACGCACACTTATTTTAAATGTATGGCTGGCCCAGTGATTTTTCCAAAGCGACTTAACTGTATGTAATGTGTAATTTGTCTATTGCACACCCTACAGCAGAGATATGGCGCTGTATACATGTACAAAACTGGCTATTGTACCACCAAAAAAGAATATTAATGCAACATACAATAGACATAATTTAAAATGCAAACGCTATTTACAGACCGAAGCATCATGTTTTGCAAAGGTGCCAATAATTATAAAGACTTTTGTCCCATTAGTTCAGAATGTACTGTGTCAGCCGGCAATATTCTACTTTTATCAAAATGTACTTTTAAGGGTTAAATGAGCGTAGTGATACAATGATGAAGACTTGTCTGACATTTTATTTTATTTTCAGACTGTAAAGGCCCACTGGGGGAACCCAAAAAGGTAGGATTCTTGCAACACACATTCAATACATATTGAATTAGTGTTAGTCTAGCAGAGCCAGCCTTTACTTGCTTAAAGTCTGGGACATATTGCTGGCTAACTGCGACAAGATCCGCCTACTTGACATGAAAGGTATTTTGATTGATATGCATGACGACAAACTACATACTGTACCTCAATTATGTACGTTAAACTAAACGACACAAGACTGTTAAATGTGTACAGTAGGCTACGGTTACTGCTTAATAATCTAAACCGAGACTGAAATTAGTAAATAAAAGCACTGCACTTGAATTGTGCCGGAATTACATATATAGACTTGTGAATGACAATTCAACCTCAATTCCTGATAGTGGATGACTTTCTAACAGGAGTCTATGGCCCAATCTCAATGTCCGCCCTAAGCCCTCACGCCCTGCGCTGCAAAAAATGGCTCTTCAGAAATAAGTTTAAAACATTTATGAATACAAGGTCATATTAGCTCAGTAAATAAATAAATATGCCAATGGAACAAGTGAAAATTTGCTTTGTAAGATTTCTTGAAATAAGACATTATATATGGATTGTTATGTAATTGTGTCTTATATTAAGTGTAGTTAGATATTTTTACTAGAAATTAGACATATACACTTGGTAAGATTTTGATTTTTTTTTTTGTTGTGTGAACCCTCACAGACATGTTTAGGGGCTATAACCTCTCATTTCGTGTCCAAGCATTTTTCTTACAGACTAGATCATACTTTTTTTTGCAAATAATCAATTTATTATTTTTGTCAAAGCAGCATAATTAAGCAGAAATGCACAAATATATTTGATGAATAATCTAAGTGTGCAAAATAATAAACTTTGCACAGCATCCTCTTCATCTCCGGCGCATTCTCGTCAAGTCTGTGAGGGAATATTGGCACAGGTGAAGAGATTGAGTGTTCTCAAATTCTCACGCAGTTTTCAAGCCATTTATGCCTCCTTACTGTAAGAATCTGCCTAAGAACACAATTACCCACAGTTCATTTGTTGTGATGTGTTACAGAGTGTTATGTCCCTACTGGTTTCCAAGCTAACTGGTTTATTTATTGTGCATGTGGTGTGCGCTCGCTTTTTCTAAACCGCCGCACACCTCTGCAGCACAATATGAGTGTTCTATAATTACTACATTCGCAATTAGGCATATTGAAGGGTATTACATTACAGCCCTCTACAACTCATAGAACTATTTAAAAATAAGTTCATCACAAAGCGAGCAACATTTCCACTAAGCCATGGGAGAGTACTATATGCCATTTTTCTATTCTAATATAAATAAAGTACATCATAATTGCTGTAAATATTTTTAGTGGCTTTAAAACAATTGGTTAGTGGTTACACTTTCAGGAACGCACATCTAAGTCTGTGAGTCGGTGACATTTACAGCATTTGGCAGACACTTTTATTCAAAGCGACTTAAATGTAGTGTATTTGTCAATAGTTGGACAGGTAATTCATACAATATTATCTTAGATATTTTAGTTACAGCATCTTGTCATCATGACTACCATGTAAATGTTTCATTAAATCAAGTTAATAATAAAGCGTAATACTAAAGTGCTTAATGCACAAGAGCAGAACAGGATTTTACTGAAGAAACTTGAGTTAGGATTGAGTGCTGGGAGGTGGAGAGGTCGCTAGTCGAGGTGGATTGTGAAGACGTGTGTCTTGAGTCTCTTGAGGAAGATGGGCAATGTTTCGGCCGGAAGCTCGTTCCACCATTGTGGTGCCGGGACAGAAAGCATTCGAGGCTTAGCGCTGACTGTTATTTGCTCACAGCCAGGGGAGACGTGGGAGTCTGGCTGTAACGTGTGCCGCTGCGACAACCAGACCAGGTCGCAGGTGTGCGTGCCTAAGCAGCCCAGGCCAAGGCCCACCTGCGGCCCCGACGCTGAGCTGGTCAACACCAGCTGCTGCTCCTGCGGGGAGCAGGTCTGCGGTAAGCAGGTCTAGTGGGGTGCGTGTGTGTGCATGTGTATGTCTGGGTTAGGCTGGTCTAAATGGCCCCGAAATTAATGCTAAATCAGACTTTGTATTACTTTTCAGTTGACAAGACCTGCAATTACAATGGAAAGATCTACAAGGTAATATTGGTTGATTCATTGATTGATGAGTTTTTATTTGTTTGTCATTCCAAAATATAAATGTCTGCCCTCACTTAGGCCTAAATGTGCTTTACAGTACATAGAGTACACACACACACACACACACACACACACACACACACACACACGTAGATCAAAATATACTGTAGATTGCAAAATATCAGAACAAGTATAGCATAATTTTAATAGCATTGTGTGTGTGTGTGTGTGTAGGTAGGGGACAGCTGGACAGAATCCTCCCAGCCATGTGTGTCACACACATGCAGCAGAGAAGGCATCCTGACAGAGACTAGGACATGTCCCATGGAGACTTGTCCACAGGTGTGTTAGCTTGCTCTCTTTCTACCAAACCACAGTCATGTTAGCTTGCTCTCTGCCAAACCACGGGCGTGTTAGGGAATGTAATATTGACCAGAGTTGACATTATGCCTTGTTTTTTCCAGGAGGATCAAGTTTGGGATGACCATCACTGTTGCTTTACATGTAAGTCATGTAATGGTAGAGTAAACCAATTAATGGTGTGTGTGTTCGACATTCAGCAGCCAGATGTGTATCTGATTGCATTAATCAATTGGGACATTGTCGTATACAGACTAGGGATGCAAATTCCTGGAAAATATCTTGATGGATTAATGATATGATAATTTTTGGAAAAATAAATATGTATATATAAATAAATATACCCCCATTGTGGATGTATTATTAGAACACCCCCATTGAAACTTTGAGGATGTTATTAATAGCACTGCCTCCGACTCAGCATTTAATCAGGTGAATCGGATTTGGTTGTTCAATACAGAGACTGGACGATTACATTTTTTCAGTAGCCAATGGTAGGACAGAGGTCAGACTATCTACAGTAGCAATCATGAAATACGCTGATAATTCCAATTTTTTGAGCCGGGACCTCCATTTTTGGGTTTTTAATTTATGCAAATCAGGTCGGGTGAAAAATGCTTTGGTTTATTTAGAATCGGGTCAAATTTTTTGGACCCGTGATTACCCCGGACTACACAACAAAACACAAAATGAAATAGTGTTTATAACACAAACTAGCTTTTTCAGCAGAGCGACCGGCATTTTCATCTGAGGAAATGTAGCTTTGGTGGACAAGCGGCCTAAGCCCCTCCCTTAAATCTATTTAATTTGAATAGAAATCTAACCGTTTACTGTCTGCAGAGGGTACATTCACACGGCAAACGCTGTGATTCTAGTTTATCCGACAGTGAGGCGTACAGTAACCAATTTCATCCTTCTGATGAGTCAGATTGCCTGTAAATCACACTCTGGGGAAAATTCCATGAGATCTGCCCCTGCCTTACCTGTTGTAGATGTCTCCCTGCTGCAACACATGACTCTAATGAATGGGTCGTTATCAGGCTCCTGCAGAGCTAGATATGGAGATATCTACTAGGGATGGCACGATCCAGTTTTTTAAGTCAGTATCGGACCGATTTCCGATCTCAGTATCGTATCGGTGCCATCCCCATATCTACAACATGCAGGGCAGTGGGGCCCCTGGACCAGGGGCATGAACGCGTGTATGCCAGTAGTTTAAGCTGCTCTGAGTAGAGCGATGTCTTCAGCTTTAGAGTTGTGTCAGAGCCCTGTAGAGCAGAGTCGTGTCAACTCTGTTCACTCCAATGGACTGTTTTTTCACAACAACGGCACATCCTGGAACCTCAAATTTCCGGACGTTAGATGCAAATACTAAAAACACCCTATAAATGATATTGCAAGTTTAAATTGATGCATTTATTTGCTACTAAATACCAAAAATTGCAGTTATACATCTGTATATATCGATTTTGTTATATATATATATATATATATATATAACATTATATATCGATGTTTTGCGTCTTCATGTGAACCATGTCACCGTTGAAAATGTTGAAAACGGCTACCGCCCATACACCCACACTGTACCTGTACATTCCCCAGGTAACCGCAGCTGTGCTCCCAGGTTGACCAGCATGAATGTCACTGTGGACAACTGTACCGCCTCCCTGGAGCTTGCCATCTGCCAGGGCCAGTGTGCAGCTCACGCCAGGTGAGCAACGCTGATGCATGTCGGAAAGCACTGTTCCCCAATCCTGGTCCTGGGGGACCCACTGTCCTGCGTGTTTTATGCCTTGTCAACGTGTTCACAGATACGTTTTTAGTAAACTGGGATTTTCCTGGGATAAAAAAAAATAATAATAATAATCCTGGCCATACAGCACTGCTATATAAAACACATCCATCAACATGAAAATGATATTGCATGTTTTCAAGCCTGTGAAGAAAAACGCCTTATGTAAACAAAAGGATACAACGACTCTGACGTCAAACAAAGCAAAAGCACAAGCTGACGTTACAACGGATTTGTCTGTTCATGTGTTCACATGTAAATGTGTATGTTAGGCAACATGGGCAAAATTTATATCACAATATATTTCTTAATTTCTGTGGATACGATATAATTCTGATATCAATATAAGCCTCAGAAATACTGCTAAAAATGCCCACAGAGAAAATAAATAAATAAAACTGACGTTACAAGCTACAACTCTGTTTTACCTGTCTACACAGGAACACTGAATACAGAGCTGAAAATATCCTCATCCTGGAAGGAGTTTTGCTAAAACTCTTGTATTTAGTGATCATATGCAACGTGCGCGTGGATGAAAGGCCACACCGCGTAGAAAAGCTATGCATTTCAAAAATAGCTGTTGTATGTGTGGGCTAGGCATTCAATGTTCCAACGCTCCTGATTCAAATGAATGAGTCCTCAGAAGCCTGATAACGACCCATTCATTTGAGTCAGGTGTGTTGGAGCAGGGAGACGTCTAACACATGCAGAGCAGTTGAGCCACAGGGCCAGGGTTGGGAAATACTGTTCTAGAAAACCTGAAGCTGCTGGACTTGAGTTTGTTAACTGTTTTTTTTTTGGGTTGTTGGGTTTGACAATGTTTACTTGGTGGTAGGGAGATTTATTTACACATTAACCAGGTTTAGATTCAGTTAGCTCGGAAGCTACGCCACTTCTTGTCAAATTCAGCGAGTATCTCGTCATGGTCTGCTAGCTGCCCATCCTGTGTGTGTGTGTGTGTGCTGAAAAAACAATCTGGTGTTTCTACACAGCCATGTTTGTACACCACACAACATCATACCAGCCTTGGAAATGTGTGTTCAGTGTCTGGGGGCGGAGCTTCTGGGGGAGTGCCCTACAGTATGGCAATGGCGTTTGAGTTGTTTCTGTTTTGATCGAGTTAAAATATCAACAATCTGTCTCCAAAAATCCCTGACTCCACCTTTAAAGTCCTGAGTGTATAAATGACGAAAGCTTGGTCTTACACACAGAAACGTAAATGACGCTTCATTTGAAATATGAAACCATCAGATATCTAACTCCCTGCTTTCATCTTTCCTTCCTTCCTCCCTTGCTCACTCCCTCCCTTTCTCACCCACTCCCCCCCCCCTCCACCTCTCAGTGTTGCATTGTCAGGCTCTGTCCTGCAGGTGGAGCAGACCTATGAATGCTGCAGGGGGGAGCAAGCGGAGCTTCGCACATCACTGGTGACGTGCACGGAGAACGGCTCCACACGCCTCGTCTCCTACCGCCTCATCACTGCCTGTCGTTGCCACGGCTGCGGCGCTTAAAGAGCCTCCGGTGTGGCCTCTACGGCAGTTGGCAGCGCCGCTCAAACTGTTGGAAAAGAGTTATTGACTATATCTATCACGTTGTTTTTTAAAAGGTCCAAAAGAAGATTTTTATCCCCCTGTGTTTTATGTTGCACCACCTTTTATAATCTGTTGAGCGGCTGTGGTTGTAAGATATCTCACCACAGTATTGAGGGTTATTGATTTCAAGCTTTAGAAGCATTTCCCACTTTGATGTTTGATATAGTACACATGCAGTGTCTACGTAAATAGGGTGTGGTGTTTACATTGCATTCTTCAAATAGCTTTCTCGAATAGTTCTCACATATAGAGTAACAATCTGTTGACATACAGTATGTGGTTGAATAAATAAGAATAATAACACTTATTGTCATTATTTCCATTTATAAAACATGGTGTTTGCTGCCCTTTGTCTTGTAACACATCACACAGTCCAAGTTCCCCTTTTACGTTGAGGGTATACCTTAAGTTTCTGAGCTATTTCCATTTGTTTCTCAAAGGTTGATTCAGAGCAGTGATTCAATTAACTGCAATGAAACATCTCATTGAACACACCCATATAGCATATGGCTCTGCCTGTCAACGTCTTGAATGACAAAAGACATTTAGAGTATCTCCCACTAGAGATAATCAAGGGAGAGTATATTTGACATTGTTTGCCTGCAGTTAGGAAAACTGCTTAATCAATAAGATTGTGATGTACTTCTAAAATGGTGGGTTTTCCTTGAACATCGGGGTACAGAACCATTGTTAGACACTATCAATAAGACAGGAAGACTTTGATCTGGGCTGGGATACATCCTGCCAAACAAAAGCTAAACCAGCAGAAGAGGAAAACCCGTGTTTCTTTGAAAACTGATAATGGCTCCCTTGTTAATAAATAAGCTGTTCCCAGCATGATGCTGCCACTGTTTGTTCCACATCCAGAAGGATGGTTATCATTGGAAGCTTATGATGTTCTGACATTTAATAGAAACCCAGCAAAGTTATGTTTGTGTTCATGAGTGCGTGCAAAAGGGCTTTCTGGAGTTGTACTTTAGCTCAATGAACCTCTGAACTCACATCCATTCTCTTCCATCTAGCCAGCTCACATTCACGTTTGTGTGTTTGTGAGTGGGACAGAGGTCTAGCTAGGGTGGTTTGAGGACCGCTTATTGTGTGGACATGATCAAACAAGGGGCACATGAGTGACTATTGGTTACTGATTACAGCTGATGTTATAACGACTCACTGATAAGGACCTGCTCTGAGTTTAAAGTCCTGCGTTACCATCAACACCGCATCCCTACAATCCTCTAGACCCCGGACTCCTAACAGGTAACTGCTGCTCTTTATACCTAACGCAAGATGTAGTATTTCTAACATGCACTGATGGATATATTGCAATATATGCATGAAAGATACTAGATGTACATTAAGTCTTATATTTATTGTTTCTTGCTATTTGCTATTGCTATTGCTATTATTTATTGCTGTCTAGAATGTGGTATTTTGGCATCACGTGTATAAACAAATTGTTTGTCTTTACAACGCGCATTCTGTATCTGTGTCATTAAAAGCTGTTAGGGGTGACAAAGATATTCTGTGATTTTTGCTATGTCTTTTACAAAGGTATTTTATTCCTTAAGCGTCTTAAGCACCGGCATCATGAGCACAGAAACAAAATCGGCCAGTGATCCCTGCTGCTCGAAGCTGAAGGTATGAAACGACAGGCTATCCCATCCCAAGATTGTTAGAGGTGTCTGGGAATGTTGCTCATGTTACGCAAAAACGTCTATATATTGGATACAATGTCCATTGATGAACAACACTGTCAAGACAAACCTCTTGTCACAATGTGAAAATATGTTGCTTCACAAGTTATACTGGAATGTGGCTTATATGATATACTCAGATACTCTGTGTTTGTGTGTGTGTGTGTGTGTGTGTATATATATATATATATATATATATATATATATATATAATGTGTAGGTTATCTAACAAATCAGTTCATGATATCACAACAAAATTCTGATTATGTAGAACTGCCTTATGTGTCACACTAAACTTTTATTTTGTGGCCATCATGTGCACGAACACATTGTAAACCCCCTCTGTTTGCTAGAAAGTAATAACTTGTTGAACTCTGGCAGGACTAGTGAACTTGTATTCCTTTGTGTCCTACAGTATATTGTGTTATAATAAGGTCAGGACAAAGTTTGTGACCCAGAACTGACTAGTAGCCCTTTTATGGCAAGTGCTTGCTTTGCAAGGGTTTCGTAACTGATTACAGAGCAAACAAAAATCTTTTCCAAACCTGAGCTGATGTTCCTGTTTGAGACATTGTGTAATGGACTGCCCGTTACAATGTTTGGAGATGCACTGTACTTTATGTCACAATAACAAAGCAGTTATTCCGTGCCACCACTCTGGTGCTAGCATACAGCATATGGAGTTTTACATAGTCTCAGCCTCTTACATCTATTAGCACTACGTCACATAAGCAAATCTGTGCTGTACATCTGATACCCGTTTAAATTCAACACCGACTGAAGTGATACTGTTGATTTCCATTGGCTGTTAGCAGCATTGTCACTCAAGTAGGTTATCTGTAATTTCCGGTGGGATGCTACAGTGCTTTAAATACTAATTTATTTTAAGCAGTAATCATAGCCTACAAATTTTACAAACTTACAAGGCCTGTTAACAACCATTTAACGTATGCATGCACATGAACTTCACAGAGTAGTTTAATGACAACAATCTTGGATAATTAGTCACATGCCTATACATATATTTTTCTGTAGCAACTGACATTTGTATTATTTTGTGAATAATTTGTAACCCCCAATCTTTCCACGTACCCCCTGCAAGCTGCTCAAGTACCCATAGCGGTATGCGTACCCCTGGTTGGGAACCATGCAGGGGCGATTTTAGGATCAGACCTTTAGCGGTGCTGCTCAGCTGCTAATGAGAATGTGATCTGTAGGCCTAGTCTACTGTACATACTGTACAAATACTTTTTGTACCCCGTTTTTAGGGGTGCTCAAGCGGTCTAAAAACACCCATGTGGTTCTCCAAAACATCCCCCTTGTGAAACTGTTTCTTGTGTGTGCATTAATCACTTTAAATATTTTCCCCAGCTTTTTCTGGCATCTCTGTCCTTCGTGTTCTTTGCCAAAGCGTTTTCTGGCTCCTACATGAAGAGCTCCATAGTCCAGATCGAGAGGCGCTTCGACATCCCCAGCTCGTTCATAGGAGTAATAGACGGCAGCTTTGAAATGGGTACGTCTGCCGTTCATTCAGAGTTGAATTTGTACTGGTTTTGTTTGTCTTGCAGCTCTCCTCCATCGCTGTGCTGGTGTCGTTCAAAACAGAATGGTCGACAGAAGTGTGTGCAGACTTTTTAAGGGGAAGGGTAGAGAGTGGCAGTCACTGAGCACTCAGATGTGGGAAGGAATGTCTTCTCTGCAAAGCCAGCAGCCAGTTACAGTTTAAGAGGTTAAATAAGCAGGCTGGAAAGGCGATGAGCAGTGATCGCTATAGTAATCAGGGTTGGGAAGTAACGGATTACATGTAATCAGTTACTTGTAATCTGATTACAAAAAAACAGTAACTATAATCCATTACAGTTACCAGATAAAATAGTGGAATCAGATTACAGGTTATTTTTTTTAATTAGATGATTACTGCTAGGACTACTTTCAAATGTAAAAGGAAAGTTTGCAGAAGAAAATGCATAAAACTATTTAATCTACTCTTATTTACCTTTCATTAACAGCAATCAATAATTGAAATGAAGTCCTACTTTATTATCATCCCCTGTGCAACATATACAGTAAAAAAACAGAAACATTTGGCGCGCCAATGCAGTAAATTGCTTTGGATGGCATTTCAAAGAACAATGTTTATGCGTGAAGTAATCTAAAAGTAATGGAAAGTAATCAGATTATGTTACTAAATTTAGGTAATCCAAAAATTATGTTACTGATTAGAATTTTAATCTTGTAATTAGTAACTGTAACGGATTACATTTAAAAAGTAACCTACCCAACCTGATAGTAATTTGAGGGTGGTTGGGTTGTAGGTACAAGCCCACTGCAGGGTCTCCGGTAAGAACATAACCAGATGTCTCAGGTTACTTTCCATCCTTTATTTAGGTACAATCAACACAGGCTCTATTCTCAACAGTGCTCACATAGGCTTATGGCTGTCTGTGTGTGTATGTGTGTATATGTAGATGCACGCACACAGCACGGTTATTTATCCAGGATAACAACAAACATACTCACTGTAGCAAGTCCCAGGATGAACTAAATAGTGCTAGTTATGGGGAGGCAATACTACACACTGATTGTTCGTGGTGTGAAGGGGAGGGAGAAGCGATCAGACCACTCTGATTCAGAGCCTTTTTCACACAGGCAAAACATATATCATCTAGCCTTGTTGAGTATAAAATTATTGTTTTACAAAGAGAATCATTTCTGGTCTCTCACACATAACGTGCTTGAATTCTCTTATTAACAACTAAATGTGTTTTTGTAATGCTGGTTTCAACCACAAGGGTGAGCACTGCACACAAATCGAGGAGTGTACCTTTATTTGCCACCATCAGCATGTATATATGACCCTTGAGAGGCCTCCATTAATCGGTCTCCTCCCGACACAGGCAACCTGTTGGTCATAGCATTCGTGAGCTACTTTGGCGCCAAGTTCCACCGGCCCAGAATCATTGGTGCTGGATGCCTCATCATGGCGGCCGGGTCCTTCTTCACAGCTTTGCCTCACTTCTTCCAGGGACAGTCAGTGCACTTGGTTTCTGTCACAAGCCCTATTTCATGTGTCCACTAAGGCATAGTGATCTTAGTCTCAACTGTTTGCTTAATAGCTTTTAATGAACTGATTATTCTGCTTTCTTCTCTTTGCCAAATAACCTTGTTTTTAACGATTAAAGTTGCCTTATGAACAAATATTATATTTATATTTAAGTTGTGTTTTGTAGGGGTTAAACAGGGCTTTCTCGTTGCTTTTCTGCTAGGTATAAATATGAGACCAGCATGTCCCACAGCGCTTCTGTCAACGACACAGAGAGCATTCTGCCTTGTGCGGCCAACAGCAGCATGCTGTCTCAGGACCAGGTGTCCACTGCCGAGTCTAGAGCAGGTGAACTAACTCCACAGCTCCTTCCCTTCATCAACACTAGTCACATCAACAATTAGCCTCAGTCTCTTCTGTCCATTATGATGAATTAAAATTGCTGGTTGACCTTATGACCACTACACCAGAATGTATAATTAGCAATGACCTCTTGTTAAGTT
>JAODUK010069929.1:0-15062 GCA_027564635.1 Typhlichthys eigenmanni
GTACATTATGTGTACTGTATATACAGTAAAAACAGCATAAATGTGAATTCTGTCCAATCTCTTACAGTACACTCAATATTTCACTACACTACACTATGCTGTTGAAATGTATACAGTATACTGTATACTGTATTGTAAGGCTGCGTATGCATATACACATATATACTGTATATATACACATACACACATATATACATATAGACATACATACATACATACATACATATGTATATATATATATATAGTGCTGGTTAAACACCAAATAACCCCCCCCCCCCACGCACACACACCTCATTTGAGTTGCATGTGAGGGAGTGTCTGTGACTGACAGCCCCTGACAAAACTGAGCAACATGTTTGTCATCAATGACACAAGGACTTGACATTCTGATGGCAATGACATGTTCATTGATATAACATGTGCTATTGACAGATAGACTAAGGACTTTGAGCAAGTTACGAGCTTTTGACGGAAATACATTGTGTTTTGCTAAATTTAACCAGAAGATGCCGCTATTGTTATATTTGTGGAAATACATTTAAATAGCCTGGTTTTGGGTTGTATTTCAGCTCATTGATAATGATTATACAATAATTCACAATAGCCTACATTCACAAAACAATTAGTTAAACATATAGGTTTCGTTCGGGCATTAGCTGTGATTTAAAATCTGCATAAAAATAATAAGACGTGCAATATGAATACAAGAATGCACACGGCAGTCCTTCACTGTTCAAACCAGATGTTCGGTTCTTTGTGGCAAGGGGCCAAATCGTGCTCATCGACCTAACTTGAGTCTTCAAAGATCCCTCCCTGAGAATCCAACTCGTTCATTCAATTGGTTTGTCCCGAGCAAGTGTCCGTGCAGTCCCGCGGTAGCCAATGCGCTTCAATACCAAGTTGGCAGTGTGTGTGTGTGTGTGTGTGTGTCCCTCTTGCTATAAACAACTAAAAGCCACTCGTTTTGCAGAATATACATTCTAACAGACCAACCGATTCATTTTTGTACCAGGCTCGGTTGTCTTGGGGGGCACAGATGTATTGAAGAGCAATATAAGGAATGTGCTCGACCGTATAGGTTGCTAGCTGGGAGGACTGTTCCTTCAGCCCCCTCCAGCCTTCTGCTTCAGTCACTGCGGGTTGACACTTCTGTAAGGCGTTGTTAGGAGCTAGTTGTGTAGCCTAACTAGCCATTCAATCACATGTAGTCAGCTAACGTCTTGTAACCTACTCTAAGATACGGACTTTGGGGCGTGGGCGGTGCAACAAGGCTCTAACGCTACCAACATTTACTGACTTAGTATGTTGTATAGCACGGATTAGTGTTTTATTTTTATTTTATTTTGCTAATATATTAGCCAACAAGACTGCACAGATATCTTCTGTTTTGGATGTCGCGGCATGCCAGCACGGTACCTCACTTTTCTAGACGGACTTGAAGGATACAATCTGTCAATTTGCGTTTAACGTCAGACTTCGGGAATAAATCAAAGGAATCTGGCACCACCCTGTACCATACGCAATAATTCAACATTGTCTATAATAAAGACACGGGCAGATATCGCATCTCGGGAGAGGCCCATCGCCTCTCGACTCCCTCCGTCGCCCGCCCGAATCTCCCGTGATTTACCGAGAACACGGGTAAAGTCGCAGTTGATCTCTGCTGGGGGACAACTTGACAGCGAGGCACAGGCTCCCCTCCCCCAATCCCATCCAGCCCCTCAAGACCATCTTCTCGCCAGAGACTGAAGCGAGGGAACCGGGATTCGGGGATATTGGAAAAAGACAGTGTTTTCGGGTCCCGTCTAAAACCGGGCTGCCAAAACCGGAGGGGATGACTCTGGAGTCCATGATGGCTTGCTGCCTGAGCGAAGAGGCGAAGGAGTCGAAACGAATCAATGCCGAAATTGACAAGCAACTCCGCCGAGACAAACGAGACTCGAGGAGAGAGCTGAAATTACTTCTACTCGGTATTTCCTAATTCTGTCACGCATATGTCTTTTTACCGTCTTGACGTCGTCGTATTAAGGGAAAACCTACCCGTCCGTCGGGCCTTCTTGACCGTGCTAGCAGATGTGCTACAGCACTAGTTAATGTTAGCTAGCGGGTAAGCCTTGTGTATTTGGCATGGTTCTGGTTCGGTAAGATAATATTCTGTTAGCACATGTAGACAAGAAGCCTAATTTATATGAAGGAAATATATTTGCATGTTGGTGCGTGGTCGTCAGCTTGGCATCAGAGTTCCCAGACTGTCATAGTTTACCAGCTGCCACATGCTAACCCGCTAACAGCTGGCTACTGTGGTATTACTAATATTATTCATATTTTATTGGTAATTAATCAACGCGTTGACTGATGGTGTAAGATAGACGCGGCGTTAACACGGTGGTGGTTTCATTGAGGGGCAAATGCACACTCGCTTAAGGCCACACATTCTGCAGCTCCGGTGCTTATTACACGCTGTTGCTTGGTGTTTGATCTCAGCAGGTTGCATAACATTTGCACAACTGTCCAAAGCATTTTGCACGCTTTGCTTTGCTTTGGTTACCGTCTGTACTGGTTATACTACTTCCTTATTTATCTGCATACAGTGTCAAACGTTAAGAGCCTCCCTGCAAAAATAATGCGAAAATATCTATAATTAAGTAAAACGAGTGAGACAGCAAATTATGTAGGTGGCACTGTATTGATCAGTCCTTAAAAGAAAATGCTAGCTTCTTTATAGATGGGTTGTGTTTACTTTTCATCCTTTCCAGATACAAGTATGTAATATTTGGTTTTATGCCATTAACTGCTGGACGGCTTTCATATGGTCACACATGAGTGACCCACTGCCAGTTAGTCCCTGTTGGGCAGAGTTACCTTATCTAGGTTGCCTCCTGTTTTAATTGTTTGCTCCCGTTTCATACCTGCCAGAAACAGCCCAGGTTATCTAACATGAGTGGCTTTCACTCCCATTTATTTCCCAGCTGACTACCTTAGTTAAGAAAAGTAGGCCATACGAGAATCGCAGTGGAACATCTTCTCATTATTTTTTTTTTTTCTGTTTTCTTAATGGTCATAGTTACTTTTCTACATGTACTGTCTTATTGACATGGGATGGTTTCCTCTCAATAAGGGTAATTGTCTTTACATAGCTGGGAAATATTTCTAGAGGATTCAGAATTTCTTTGTAATGCTTCTCAGAACTGTCTTTTCTATTGTGATTAATTTGGTAGCGTAGCAACATGTTGTTCTCCAGCAAACTCTGGTGGACACATCGAACAATTTGTTTTTGTGTGTGTTTGTATGACACGCGGGGGGAGAGAGAGATACAGAGGATGTGAGGCAGAACAGCCATGTTGTAAATGGCATACATGCCAAATGAGTTAAGACGTGTCCGTGGGATCCTGGATGAGAATGTGTAAGGCAGGATTAGCTCGGGTCTTAATAGGCTTGGTTTAACACAGCCTCTGCTCAGACTTTAAGATGATTCCTGTTATCCCCACAGAGTTCCTCTTCCGGGGCACACTGCTTCTCCACAAGTCACTGGAAGAGGAAGGCACTCACTTTCATCTGTCAAAGTCTTACCTCTTTAATGTAAACGAGAGGCAGTGCTCTCGATGATTCTTTAATGTGAACGAGAGGCAACGCTTTCAATCCTTCCGGCTTGACGTAAACGAGAGTCAACACTCGATCCTTTCGGTGTAACGTAAAAGAGAGGCAACACTCGATCCTTCTGGCTTGACGTAAACGAGAGTCAACACTCGATCCTTCCGGCTTGACGTAAACGAGAGGCAACACTCAATCCTTCTGGCTTGACGTAAACGAGAGGCAACACTCCATCCTTCCGGCTTGACGTAAACGAGAGGGAACTCGCTAAGTTTCTCGCTTTCTCTAGTCTATACCTCATAGCTGTTTGGTTATACCCCAGTTACAGTGTATCTGGAAAGTATTCACACAACAATGTGGAAAAATTGAAGCGCTGTGAATACTTTAAATTAATCTTACTTTTGTTCCAACATCCTACCTCACAGTGGATACCATTTTGTTGTGTATGTCTTGAATGGCAAGATTTTCTAGTGCCTTTTGACTCAAAGTGGTGGTATTGTGTGTTACCTGGGCAGAGGGGAGATGAAATGACCACCAAATACCAAATATCTCCATGCATTTCACTAGCTTACCGTTCTGTGCATGCTGAAAAAATGATCAGCCCAGGCTTCGTAAATAGGAATAAAAACAAACTGGTGAACACCGCTCACAATAACAAAGCCGTAGTACTACTCTTGGCTTAACAATGCATTTTAATGTGTGATGTGGTGCTGTGGAGGGATATGGTTTTGTTTAGATTTGAGCTTGAAATTAGCAACCGTTCTGGAGAATAACTGACTCTGCTGCTTTTGAATGGCCACAACCCACCATCGCTGCCAAGACTGTCCGCTGACCCACTCAGTGCCGTACCAGGCCATACAAACGCCTCTTCTTGGTCAAAACACAGAGGCACTAGGGCCTGTGTTGTGTCGGGCTAAATGATCTGCTAGAGCAGATCGGAGTGTGAAAGAGAGCAGGGCTCAAGTAGTTTGCTGATGCCATCCTGATCTTCAGATTGACCTCACTGGACAAACTAGAAATCATTGTTCTTCACTCCGAACCACCAGTGGCTCTGACCAATCGGTGTCGAGCTGGTAGCTACGGAGGTACTTCAGCTGTGTGACGTTAACCGGCGTTTATAGACAGTCAGTCAGTCCAATCACCTGCCAGGTATTGTTTTGACCTGCCCTTTTCTAAACCGTTTCAATGGACTGCTTTCCAGATGGTTGTGTAACAAACCACCGGGGGCTTCAGGCTCAACGGTTGTCTCATGCAGCATTAGAGACTTGTGGCTGTTAATGGCAGTGGTTGTTTGTGGGTGCCCCCATGGGTCAGTGCACATGGAATTCTTGCAGTGTCGTTACTGGTTACCTGTCCAGGAAGCCCTCCTACCTACTGTAAGCTTAGTTTGATAATGTACGGCAGACTGGCTTGTTCATTCTGTCAGTTGAGGTTGAAGGAAGGACTTGCAGGATGGTCTAGTGGTCTGGGTGTTGGGCTCCCAGCTGGAAGGTCGTGGGTTTGTACCCCGGTGTTAACCTACCTGTTAGCATCCTTGAGCAAGATGCCCTACCCACTAACTTCTCCCGGTGGTTGGTCGCACCTTGCATGGCAGCAATCATCATCTGTGGGTGAATGGGTGATTGTGTGGCAAAATACTGTAAAGCACTTTGGATAAAAGCACTATATAAATGCAGTCCATTTACCATTTAATCGGCTTAATCGATTTTTGATTGCAATCTCAATTTCTGCTCCTGAAGAAAAAAAAATCCATGTAATCGAGACAATTCAATGAGTAATATTTATTTTTGGATGGTTGGATATTGTTCTAATTATTGGGGAAATACACTTTATCTGTGAGAACGTACTAATAGGACACTAAAGATGCTGTGTTACTATCTTTTGTTTTTTTGTACTGTAGACTTCAATGAATATCCATGTATTGCCATCTGCATTAAGCATTACATGATTGAGGAACTGCCTGAGCTATGTGGCATGCTGTAGTAATCTGTAGACATATCTGTTGTTACACTGTAGGGACTGCCTGAGCTGGTGACACACTAATATCTGTAGACATATCTGATGGTTACACTATAGGCGATTAGTAACACAATAGTGAGTCACAGCAGCTCTTGAAAACCTTTTATGCAACAAGAGGTGTCAGGTAGGTCTGTTTATGGAGATCCTCTGACAGTTTAATATTTCAAGGAAAAACTCAGAACTGTGGTGGTGACAGTTATATTACAATCAGTTCTAAAACTGATTCTAAACGGTTCTAAAAATAAAAAAATTCACATTTCCGTCGGGTTTCCTGTTTTTTCTCCTCGCCTGAACATTTTATAGAAATGTAGAAATGTAGAAACTTTATAGAAAGTACAAATATATAGTGTATCGTTATTCAACATAAATATATCTGGATATGATTTTTGGTCCATATTGCGTCATAAACTGCTCATGGTCTACCACACGTCGGCAAAAGGGGCTTGCTTTGTCATCGGTCTTGGGTTTGAGAGCGACTTAAGATGGTCAGGGTTTATCACGTAGCATGTACTTATTTATGTATTACTGTGCATTTAAAGGCTAGTCAGACATTGTAAGCTAATATATTTTTTGTCAAATTCACAGATTTTGCTATCTTACTGTTCTTTGTGTCACTAAATATCTCCTTGCATTTCGCTAGGCTAGTTTACCGTTTTCTGTGCATGCTGAAAAAATAATCTGGTACTTCTACACTGCCCTGGCTCTGTTAATAGGAACATTAACAACAACACAGCTTTGCTTCACAATGTGTTTCAATGTGTGGGGCGGTGCCACGCAGGGACATTGTTTTGACTTGAGCTCGATGTTAGCAAGAGTTCTCGAGAATATGTAACCCTGCGTTTAACGTAAGATGTGCAGTGGCTGCCCCTGTCCTCTGCAGCATGAGGAACACACAACAGAGGTGCACGCACACACACACACACACTATAGTATACACTCCTAAACAGGGTCATCCGGGGAGGGGGGGGGTGATCGAGGCTAGATGGAGATTGTCCCACATACTGTTGCTAGCCTGCTCCTCAGGCAGGAGAGAAACAGTGGCTCAGTCAGTCTCTTCCTGCATCAGCATGCACTTGAAACAGTCTGTTGGTGCTACGAGTGGATTCGGGAACGTTTGATTTCCATGCATTCCTAGTGGCGAGGGAGCGGGCACAACTCTCAAAAGCGGCAAAACTTTGCCACTAGCTCCACTCGCAGATGATGACTCGGTTTAAATTTGCAGCACATTATTATCCAATGAGAGAGCAGATACTTGGATCTGTGTGTTGAACAGCTATCGGCAGCTAATCAAATGAATCTGGATTCAATGGAGTGAATGAGTATAGCAGCAATATTCACAACCTCTCTGCTTTTGATTTAATCATATAACACTACTACATTTAATATTGTTAAATAAAAATGTTCAAATTTCCATCGGGTTCCTGACTCTTCACCTTTTGTTTAAGTTAGGCTTAATATAATTTTGCTAAGTTAAACTAGCTATGGTACGTAAGCTACAATAAGCTAATGCTTTTCAACAGACAATGTAGTCATACAAAATCAGTGTAAAGTGAGATTTTCATAACGCTCTCGTCCCGCTGCCTGTGAATAACGGAGCGGTGTTGGCTCTGCCACTGTTGGCTGTGGGCTGGAACTGTTCATCTTCCCAAGATGACGCGGCCTATAGAGTATATTTATTTTTAATGAGTAGACTGTTGTAGAGGGAAAGTTACAGAGTGGTCTTCAACCACTGAGACAAAACAACTGATGAGTGCAGGTTTGGAGAGACCTGGCAACCTGTACACACGCTGACATTGTTAAGCCTGATTGATTTGTTTAAACGGTTTGGAGTGTTTTCGTGTTTTGGTATCTTTAGACTAGTCAACTATAGTCTTAAGTTTAAAATACATTTTACACACGCACAGAAAGGAACACGTACACACACAAAGCAACACTGAGGTGGTGAGAGTTTGCATGCCCTTATGAGTGTGTGTGTGTGTGTGTGTGCATGCACGCCCGTGTGACGCAGGTCGCTCAACAGATGTGTGGTGGCAGGGAAGATCTGACTGACTGTATTTTGTGTAAAGTATCTTGCTTGTGTGTGTGTCTAGTTTTTCTGTGTGCATGTGTCTTGCTGAAGTCGTGTGTGTGTGTGGGGGGGGGGGGGGCCCGAGATAAGGCCACACAGTTTATGCTAATGAGCCATTCAAGTTTACCACAATGCAAATGTCCACCGCAGGATTTCCTTTGCTCATCATCAAAAGCTGCCTCAGTCACTTTGTGTGTCCCCGTCTGCATGTTATATTTGAATAATGTGTGGAGATGTGCACGTGTGTCGACAGTTTGAACGTGGACCAAACTTTCCGTCTTAAGTCGGTAGTGCCTAGACAATCTGGGCATCCTTCAGTTAGCCTGTTATCTGTTAGCTGAGTACAGTAGGCCTACTGATGTAGCTCTGTTATAGCTGTTACTCTGTCCGCGTCTCAGTTCCGCAGTGCTTGTCCTTGGCCACGACTGTCAGACGAAGGTGAACTTCGTGCATGTTGTCACTAGGGTTGGGCATCGAAACCCGGTGCCAATACGATTGGTATCTACCGGAATGAATTAACACGCACATTTCGGTGCCACTTAGACTAAATCTACATTATACATTTAGTTTTAAAATAATGTGTGTTTTAGCTTCGTATAATTATCCGATACTTAAACGCGTCGTGTGGTGGATACACTGGAGAGGAAGATGTTAAGTTACTAAACATTTAGTGTCAAAATCTTTTAAAATAAAAACATGCAGAGAAAATCTGTTTGCATAGACCAACTATTGTTCATCGGAAGGCTAAATTTGTCTCAAAAGACAAAGTTACATGGCTTATTGTTATCAATAAGTCTTGTTAAACGGACGTTGCCTTGTAAAAGTGTAACATGACCAATGCCAGCCCCCCAGGGGGCATCCTTACTAGATGCCCGTACCACCTCGACTGGCTCCTTTCGACGCAAAGGAGTAGCGGCTCTCCTCCGAGTTCCTCACGGATAGCTGAGCTTCTCACCATATCTCTAACAGAGAAGCCAGCCAGCCTTCTGAGAAAACCCATTTCGGCCGCTTGTACCCGTGATCTTGTTCTTTCGGTCATGACCATATGTGAGGGTAGGAAGGAGCATTGCCCGGTAGATCGAGAGCTTTGCCTTCCGGCTCAGCTCTCTTTTCGTCACCACGGTGAGGTAAAGTTATTGCAATACCGCTCCCGCTGCTCCGATTCTCCGGCCAATCTCCCGCTCCAATGTCTCCTCACTCGCAAACGAGACCCCAAGGTACTTGAACTCCTTCACTTGGGGTAAGGACTTATTCCCTACCCGGAGTAGGCACTCCATGGCCTTATATTTTGCGGTACTAATCCTCATCACAGCCGCGTCACACTTGGCTGCGAACGATCCAGTGAGTGCTGAAGGTGACAGGCCGATGATGCCATCAGGACCACATCATCTGCAAAAAGCAGCGACGAGATCCCCAGGCCACCGGAACCGCAAGCCCTGCAGCCCTCCCTGGCGGAGTCCAACCTCCACCTGAAACGAGTCCGACTTACTGCAGAGAATCCGTACACAGCTCACGCTTTGGGCATACAGGGATTGGATTGCCCTTAAAAGGGACCCCCTCACCCCATACTCCTGCAGCACCTCCCACAGTATCTTCCGGGGGACCCAGTCATATGCTTCTCTAGATCCACAAAACACATGTAGACCAGAAGGGCATACTCCCAGGCCACCTCCAGGATCCTTGCGAGAGTAAAGAGCTGGTCTGTTGTTCCACGACCAGGTCGGCCAGGATTTATTTTTTGTATTAAAGCTAAATACAAATATAAGGTGAACATTATTATATTTGTACTTTTTTAAATGTTTTAACATTATTTAGTTTTATAGGAGATTTCATAAGCTTGGCAAATTCATTCAAATAATAGGAAAGTATCGAATGTGGTATCAATAAAGACTAACGATCCCCATCCCTAGTCGCAAGGCTATCGTCATTTGCTCTCCGATTACCAAATTGATATGCGAGAATGGATTTTAAATTTATTAATGTAATGTCTATGTACAGATATCTGCACTAGAGCTTTTATTGGGCCGACACACGTGTGTGGCTTTTTGAAGTCCGAACCCGATAACGGCACAAAATTATTTTACAACTTTCCAAGGTCCGTGTCCATAAGCTGAGCATTGCCATGCATATCAGATGGCGCAGAAGTCTAGATATTGCTCCCGACTCATTTGGTAGGCTTCTAAATGGTATATTCAGTTGTTACTCGGATTCAAGTCGCAAGGATTTGAAGCTCTCATAAGTAGGCATGGGGGTCGAGACCCAGTTCTATCAGGACGCGGTTCTGCATTTCTCAAAATGCGTAGCAACCTTTTATAAATGAGGCCCGAGGACTCTACACCGAAATCATGCATCGCTGCATATTTTGCATTCATATGCAGATATTTGTTTATGGAGATTGTGCTGACCTAATACCCTTGGCCCACAATGACTCTGACCCAGATTGTATTCTCTTCTCACTTCTCCTCTCTCGTCGTAAAGGAGTTATCAAGCCAAGGTAGCGTGCACGAGCACACGCACTAAAGCTATTAAAAGGTGACCTCATTTTTCTAGGTCGCAGCCAAAAAAGAATGGATGTATTCTAGTTATGAATATCCAAATTTCTTGACAGGAAGTCAGATGAGAGGGGGGTGATGTATTTCTTACCCTAAGGAATGAATGAATGTGTGTGTGTGTGTGTGTGTGGGGGGGGGGGGGGGGGTAGTGGCGCAAGGAAGTAAAAGATAGATTATGGGCGGTAGAGAGAGACTGGTGGTGTGTTGTCTGTTGTGAGAGGGAACGACACACACACACATAGAGAAACGCTCACAGAGACACACACATGCAGAGACACACACACACACACTGAAAGAGAGATCTTGTGATGGGCGATCACGAGAAATAAATCAGTGGTTTTAACTAGGGAGTTTACGCACCGGCTTGGAATTGCTGGCACGTGCACGCACACATGCACACAAACACACACACACACACACACACACACACACTTCCCTTCCGCTGGTCATATAACAAATAATTAACCAGAATAACTTGGTAATGGCATTTTCACTGACTGGCTGACACTGACGATGTATTGTAGGTTGGCTGATTTAGTCTGACCCCAGACCAGCTTTGTCCCCATGCAGGAGCTGACCCCAGACCAGCTGATAGGGAGGGAGAGAGAGGGAGAGCAGAAATAAGAGTGAGGCAGAGGAGGGGTTGCTATGGTAACGGAAATATGGCTGCTCTTCAAAAAACCTTGAATGTAGGTGGTGGCGGCTCTCTGTGTGTGTATTCTGTCTTCCGCACGTTGGTTTTCAGTTATTTTTATTAGTACTGGTATTGCTGATCTCTCCTGGATTGGTTCTAACTTGGGCAATGGAGAATAGAAAAGCATTCAGCATGGTTCCAGTCTGTGACATGGGAGTGATGGCGAGGACTATTAATTATCCAGTAGAGGCTTTATTTGGCAGCGAGTGTCGACCTCCCAATTCCCGGAGGATATGAAATGGCTAGCCATCGATGAGCCCTTTGTCCCCTTGGCAATGCCACAGATGTTTTTCTCTGGTGAATAGTCCCAGAGTTTCCTTGCATTGCCGGGACCTGTACCGTACATTACTGTGTTCAGATGTACACAGATGTGTTCAGTTTCCATCCACGTGGACTGTTGTACGAACGCCACACCGGTTGAGATGCTGTGATGGTCGTGCCATCAGACGTAACGCAGCTCTCACCTTTGTTTATGGGCACAGTGAGAACATGCTGGGTTGGCTGCCACTTCTCTCCATCAAAGTCCTTTCTCCTCCCTTTTCTTGCGGTTGGTAGGGCTTGCTAACCGTGAAGAGTTCTCTGGACAGAGAACCTCAGGACATTTTGTTAATGGCAGGCTGTCGACCGCTTGTGTCACAATATTATGTCTGTTATTTTGCTACGCTTGAGTGACGTCAAAATATGAGTAGCCTAGTAAACGCTAACTTCCACAAGCTATTTAAAGCTAGCAGCATGAGCTCTAGAATCCCATCCAAGGCTTGGGCCCATTCATGCTATTTTTGTGTGTGTGTTCCAGGTCAGAGCGTGGGCCCGCAGACTTCACGCTGCTTGGCAGCGTGTCAATGTCAAATTTTACTAAGAATTCTTCTCTGGTTATAATGGTGCTTCAGGTAATGATTGATGAAGCTTATTGAGCCAGAAGCCATTTTGTTCCAGTGAAACGTTTTGTGCTTCAGACATTGAGGAATGCTAGTTTGCCCTTTGAGAATTGCAGACTTTGCTTTCTGTTGCTCTTGTATTTATGGCCTTGTCCTGTTCTATTCTTTCTATTCTGTTTGATGGAATCAGTGTCCCGAAGTATTTGGTTCTTATATCAGGGTACAGATGTACCTGTAGGGGTTATATATCAGGGTACAGGTGTACCTATATGGGTTATATATCAGGGTGTAACTAGCCCTGTTACTATAAGGGTTACATGAAAGAAAATGGTGAATTTGTTCAATCTCTAAGGTCTCATATTTAAAACACTATTAGATATGTAAACTCCTGACCTGGGGATTATAATAGGCACTGTCTGATACCACACGTAGTCATATAGTCAGTAGTGGACCGTGACCCTTGACACTGGGCCTTCAGTGTCACCACAACAACTCAAAAGTTGCCAATAGCCCCGATCGCACAGACTCTTGCTAGAAACGTGTCCCCAGCAAAACCATTGTTTTCCTATGGTTACAGCCTGGCATGCGCTTTTATAAAATTTTGTTTAACCGACAGGGAAATTAGTCGCTGGGAACATCCCTGGAGATGCTAGAGGTTCAGTGAGCCTTATCCTCTCCAGCGCTGGGCAATAAGGGACCCAGGCTCACTATGCAAAATATGTTTCTGCCCTGTCTATTCTACACATAACACAAAAATAAGGACATTTGTATTAGTAGATGATTCCTTTGTTGTAACAGTGCTTCTTGGCAATAAATCGTACGCCATCGGAAAGCTGATTATTTCCCTTTTAAATGGTGCCACATTTGTAAGGATCATGCATTTGTGGGATGAGCAGCAGAGCTGAGTATGTGGGGAAAATGTGCCAAATCTTCAATGGCAAAAAGCTCTGTTTGCTGTTGTTGACTCTTGTTTGTTAGATTGGATGATTTAAGTCTGAAGAAACAAGACATTTTGGCATTTTAACAATGTATTCATTTAATAAACAGCAGCGTCAGTAGCGTGTGGAAGAACCATACAGCCACACCAGCCTGGCACCCCCTCCTCATGTTGGTCACCATGGTCACACTGCTATGGGACGGCATCCCATTCTTCAACCAGCATTTGTCACAAGTCAGCCTAAATGGTTGTGTTGGTCGCTCTAGAACAAACAGCACGCCCAAGCTGATCCCACCAGTGTCCACAAACAGCCTTACTTTTATGCGTACAGTAGTTTATACACTGTTTCTGGTGCTTCTCCATAGAGTTCTATTGCGTATGCTCCAAGCGGTCTTGTCTCTTCTATTAAAAAGTCTCTGATTACCCCCCCCCCCCCCCCACACACACACACACACACCCTGGTCTCCCTGTTAAGGCACGGGCGAGAGTGGGAAGAGCACCTTCATCAAGCAGATGAGGATCATCCACGGCGCTGGCTACACGGACGAGGACAAGAGAGGCTTCATTCGCCTGGTCTACCAGAACATCTTCACCTCCATGCAGTCCATGATCCGCGCCACGGAGACCCTGAAGATCCCCTTCAAGTACGAGCAGAACCGGGTAAGGACTATTATGATGCGATTATCCCGGACAAAGTAATCGCAGTATTACGTCCATAATCATCAACGTATGCTTTAAACTCTTACAATGGCACTTAAACACACTGGAATCACTTTACTTGATGTAGTTAAGAAATACACATCTTTAGTGCATCATATCATCTATTTTAGTGCGATTCTTTTTGTTTTGTTCCTAGTTTTGAAACATCCCATTTTTATCTGGGGATTTTGGGACAATTGGACTTGTGAAGTTACTCATGTAGTATTTATGTGAGGATATTCCTGGTTATCCCGATAATGGACATTCAAAACAATACAATTATCTTGAGTATTTTCTAACACAATAAACACTCAAATCATATATCGTCCCATCCCTAGCAAGGTGTTAGGACGTTTGTGTGTGTCGATGCGGCCTGTATTTAGCGTTGTATGGCAAACAATCAATTTCCTAAAGGATTAACTATATATATGTATCTTCTACTGCACATGATATAGGTTGACCTCTTTTGACCTGGGCTTGGCTTCACAACCAATCAGGAACTTAAAGTAAGAGAGAGGTCTCTGGTGCGGCTGTTTGCCCTGAAGCCCCAGGCACATTAGAGAGAGACTAGCAATGATTTTCAGGACAAAATAACAATGTGGGCGAGAAAACCAAATCTTATCTTGAGGTGACTACCAATGGGAGATGAGGAGGATATAGTTAATTGACATGAACGAAACATGTTACATGGGACATGTATGACAGCGTCACCTAGGCAGCCTAACCCTGGAATGTCTGTCATTGTTCAGGTACAGAGCAATGGGCGACGAGCGGATCACGTTGCGTGTCTGTGGTTTGAGAGGCATCTCAACCTGTAAATGTCCCTCCAGGTTATGAAAAGTTGGAGGTTCAAATGGAAAGACTTTCCTTGTTGGCCTGCAGGCTCAAGGGTTTTCCTTTCAGCCAAACTGATGTTGACATGAAAGGTTTGCTGCTGTTGCTTTGATGTTTAAAAGGAGAATCCGCTAATGGTCCGGTCACCACATCCTCCTCATTGAGACGTGATGGTCTGCTGCTCAGCCTGTCGCTGTCTGAAAGCCATGTCACTCCTCGTTCTGCTGCTTCACCTGTCTGTCATCACACACACACTTCTGCATTCTCCTCATCATAGCTCTGTCTTGGTTTCTCTTTCTCTAATTCTCTCTCGCTCTCCCTCTTTATACTTTTCTCTCTTTATTTCTGTCTTTCTTTCTCTGATATCTGTTTCTTTATTCTCTCTCTCTCTCTCTCTCTCTCTCTCTCTCTCGTCCCTCAGTCCCATGCCATGCTGGTGAAGGACGTGGACATAGAGAAGATCAATGGCTTCGACCAGCCCTACATCATGGCCATCAAGACGCTGTGGGCCGACCCTGGTATCCAGGAGGCTTACGACCGTCGCCGAGAGTACCAGCTCTCTGACTCCACCAAATAGTACGCTGTGTGTGTGTGTGTGTATAGAGTACCAGCTCTCTGACTCCACCAAATAGTACGCTGTGTGTGTGTTTGTGTATAGAGTACCAGCTCTCTGATTCCACCAAATAGTACGCTGTGTGTGTGTGTGTGTGTATAGAGTACCAGCTCTCTGACTCCACCAAATAGTACGCTGTGTGTGTGTGTGTGTATAGAGTACCAGCTCTCTGACTCC
>JAODUK010069940.1:0-16587 GCA_027564635.1 Typhlichthys eigenmanni
ATAATTAAAATAAAAACAAAAAGCTAAAATAAATAAAATGTATTTATATATATATATATATATATATATATATATATATATATAAAAAATAATCGGGACACCTACCTGAATATTAAAAGAGACAGGCTCTGTCTTCACCCTCCCGTCCACCAGATGTCCCCGGTGTGTGCCGTCAGAGGCACTGAAGGTGAAGCGGTCGATCTGTGAGGGCCCCCCGTCGTGCCTGTACGTCACCCGCAGCTGCTGGAGGTCTCTCTGGGTGAAGTTAGAGCCGGCGGTCAGCGCCGTGGGGCCCAGCAGCAGCCTGCCGTACTGCGGGGGCTGCACGACGACGAAGAGCAGACCCCCGGGGGGCGTGTCCGGGTCGGACAGGCTCAGGCTGTCGGGCCCGAGGGCAATGGAGAAGCCCTGGGGCAGCGTGAGGCCCTCGTTGCGCGACATCGTCGGTGGAACGCGATCCACCATTTCCACGGCAATCTCAAGAGAGCCATTTTGAGTAGCCTTGCCGTTACTGACAACAAACCTGGCGAGGCAAGCAGAGGGCTAGCTTTCAAGGTGGAGTCAAGATAACACACTTTTTGTCAAACCCTGTGTTTCTACATATACGCCCTAGCTCTGTAAAAATATGAACACAAACAAAGTGGAGCAGACCGCACCACACAACACTACCCTAGACTTGGCAATGTGTTTCCACTCTGGGGAGTTGGAGTTGACGGAGCTTCCTAAAGCATTAAAGGGAGAGGTTTGTTTTGATTTGAGAACAAACTTTCTCCAAGATTGACTGACTACACCTTTAACTCAGCTATCGAAAGAGTTTTCAGCTGAAATACTGTAAATAATACCATGCACAGTATATATTATTATAAACCGAGTTGAATAAATATTAGAATAGACATTTAATTTCAGCTGAATGTCTCTTAACATTTGTACAAAAGATACTGCATTGCTAACTAGCATGCTACTAGTAGCATAACTAGTATAGTGATAGTATGCTAACTAGCCACTCACTGAAACGTTTCAGTGGGTGCACTTGCTCGGTTGTCGTGCACGTAAGCGACCACGTTAGCCGCTATGTCCATCTGGCTGAAGGTGGAGATGGAAAGGCCGGGGTGCCTGGTGTACTCCAAGTGGCCGTGGGCCGGGGGGTTGGTGACCACGTACAGCAGCTCCTCGGGCCTGTCCGTGCCGTCCGTGGCTAGCAGCGAGTCTGTGGTCAGGACCACACGATCCCCGCGGCTCACTGCCACCGGACGCACAAAGACGCCGAGGTTCCCTGGAAGTCACGGCCACATGGGAGAGTTATCGCTGGGAGAATACTTGACTGCACCATGTTGCTTTCTTAAAACTAAATAGCACGTCAATGCTGGTGTTGATATTGACTATATTATCATTTGCTGGTGGTGATATTGACTAGATTATCATTTGCTGGTGTTGATATTGACTCTCAGCCCCGCCCCTCCACTCACTCAGCTCTATATTGTGCAGTGGGTGGAGTCAGGCTCAGAGCTGGGGGTGGAGTTACTGTGATGTGCCGGAATGGGCGTTACACATCGTTGTTGTTGTCAGAAATAAGCGAACGCCCCACAACAAAGTGTTCGGTGGCTTGCACCCATCTCTACCCCTCTCCCTAGGCCCACATCGATCTCCACGCACTCCCCTTACGGCAAGGTGTCCTTTTGCATTTCAAAATAAGTATATTGAGGCGCATGCAATCCAGGAGTTTTCCTTTAATCGACCGCAAATAACATAGAATATAGAATATATAATACCTTTTTCCACGTCTTTGATGGAGATGTAGAAGTGCTGTGGTGGCGACCGGTTCATCCCGTCCTGCAGGTGGAACACAAAGAGGTCCTGGGTGCTGCTGCCCTGGGGGCCTGTGTGCAGGTAGCGCAGCAGGTTCAGGTCCAGCGCCTCCTGTGTGCAGTTCCCCATGGCTCTCAGGGTTGCCCAGCCTGGCCCCTCCTGAGACAGGGGCAAGGAGATGGTGGTGGTGGTGGTGGGGGGTGTGGGGGGGGGGGGGGGCACAGTTAGGGGCACAACACCAGATGGTGTCCCTGTGAGAGCTGTGTGGGATTATTTATTGTAAACCTCAATAGATTCAGGGTTTACAGTTGTGTTTGACCTGACTACGTTACTGTACATGTGTTACAGTGACCCCCCACTATCCCACATTCCTTCCACAGTTCACCGTTTATATTTTGAGAGGGGAGGGGTAAAGAACAGTGTGAGTATTCTCCCGATATCTCAAATATCTCAAATTCCAGTGTGTTTACTGTCTAATGTCACCGAGGTTATTGTTTATATAAAACCCTTTATTTAAAGGCAGGTTTTGAGGTTTACAGTTATTGCTGATATAAAATCCTTTCTTTAAAGGCAGGTTTTGTAGGTTTACAGTGTGCACAGTCTCAAACTGACCTTAAGTTGAAGCACTCCTTGCGTCGGGACACTCTCAAAAATATACACGACCTCCGCAGAGAGAGTGTCGAGGTCCTGTGAGAAAAGCGCAGCGCCGGATATGAGCCTGGCCTGTCCTGGGTCTAACTCCAATCCATTGTTCCTAGAGGACAGCAGAACGCGGTGTTCCAGGTGCTGAAAACAGTACGTTGGTGTGTCTGTAGAGGTGTCGCCCTGACCTTATGACTCGGGGTTCCTCGTCGTTGACCGGCGTCACTTTAACCCCTACTTGACGCTGGAGGCGGTGCTTCCCGTCGGTCAACTGGAGGGTGAAGCCGTCCTCCGTTTGTTCAGAGTCGTCGTGCTTGTACATTATGGCCATGCCTGAAAAGCGGATGGGTTTGTCAGCGCCGCCGGACAGGGCGCCAATGCGCTGCACCTTCGCGTCATTGTAAGTGAAGTGCCGCAGTTACCGTTCCTCAGATCCGTCAGGGTGAAGTCCTCCGCGAGCGCCTCGGCCGGCCGCAGCCTGTGGACGGGGCGTCCTCCGCGGCGTGTCATGATGCTGCCGTGCTGAGGGGGCGCCAACACGCTGAAGAGCAGCTCGTTCTCAGGGACGTCCAGGTCTACAGCGTTCAGCACAGATGTGTCCAACTCCTTCATGTCTCCTTCTTGTACCTTGCCACCCAGGGAAATAAGAGTGAACACCACGCTAGATCATGCAACCAATCCTGACTCACTAAGCAGTAAAGGCAGGGCTGGACATTCTCGAGAATGCTTGCTAACTTCAAGCTCAAATAAATAAATAAAAAACTCCCTCAGACGCTGTTGTTGATGTGAGCAGTGTTAGCTACTTTGTTTGTGTTCCTATTTATGGAGCCAGGGCTGTCTAAAAGTACCATATCATTTTTTCAGCACGCGCAGTGAAAGAGATGTTTGGTGAATTTTACAAAAATGTATTAGCTAATAATTAGTTTACAATAGCTAACTATACCTTTTAAATGCTCTCCCTTCTTTCAAACCCAGATAACTTTGTTACAGAAAGAATGTAACTAAACTTTTAAATGATCTACACTCTAAAATAAGTATTTCTTTTTACTTAAGGCTGTATTGTTTCACCCGACAATAACAAAGTTAGCAAAACAAACAATGCATGACGGCATGTTCTTATAGTGGACAGATCCCTTCTACGTACGGTGATGTTCCTCGCCAAGAACTCCGGGATCTCGTCGTTCGTTGGGCTGATGATGACGTAGAAGGGGACATTGGCGGAGGCGTGCGTGCCGTCCTTTAAACACAGGATCAGCTGGTCGGCAGTGGGCTCCACCCTTTGGTGTCGGGACTGCACGTAGTTGATGTGTCCTTCTATGATGTCCTTGTAAGAGAACGAGGCTGGGGCAACAACGAGTAACAGGACAGATAGGAGGGGCGTGATTTACACAATACTGTCTGGTGGTCTGTGGTCACGTGCTTCGCTCTATATACCTATGCTGATGCCCGTGTTGCTCTTCTCAAAGCCGGGGCTGGGCAGGACATTCTCAATGTAACCGTACTGCGGTGGAGACACCAGGCTCACCACCAGCTCCTCCAGGGAGGTGTCTGGGTCGGAGGCCCTCAAATGGGAGACGGTTATTGGGGCAATGCCTCCTTCGTCCACCACAAAGATATCTCCTGCAAAACAGCCAGTGCATCTGTGTTTAAAGCAGAAGTTCTCAAACACTTTTGAACCATGGTCCCTCAAAAAGCACAGCTGAAGACATTGGAACATATGTAAAACTAGATCGCAAACATGTTTGTGTGACACGTTCAGTCTCACCCGTTGCGAGGGAAGGCGGCTGGCTGTCAACAGGAAACACTGTGACGTGAAGGTCGTACACGGGCAGAGTGTCTCGTGTGGAGCCACCGTTCCTGAAAGGCTGCCCCCCACCACAGCATGAAGCGCCCTGTTCTGAGTCGCCATCTGACACCACCAATGTGATCGTGTCGTGGCGAGGAGTGAGCCCGATCTCCAGCCCTGCAAGTATAATAAGTATAGAGTCAGAGAGTATCCAAAAGGGGTCCAAGGACCCCCAGCTTATGTTTAATGGTCTGAACATTTTTATTTCCATGACAGTTCTTGAGAATGCTTGCTCAAATCAAAACAATATCACTCCGCAGCGGAGCCTCACACATTGCAACGCATTGTGAAGCAAAGCATAGTACTAGGCTTTGTTGATATGAGTGGTGTTCGCCACTTTATCTTCCTATTTACGGAGCCAGGGCTGTGTGGAACTATCATATTATTTTTATAGATATTTGGTGAATTAGTATTTGTATTATTTTAAAATAGCTTATTATACCTTTAATATTATGTATTTTGTCATTTAAAAGCTAGTGGGTTTTAAGGCAAAAAAGGAAAAACATACATTAGCCAAAGCCCATGATACCTGTGTGCTTGTAGCTAACCGCTCCTGCAATGAGGTCTGCTTGAAGGAAGCGGTCCACTACTGTACCACCTCTGAGCACCACGCCATGGTAAGGCTGTCGCGCGATGAGGTAGGCCAGACCGTCGTCATCGCTGTCTGCGTCTGTGGCGTAGACGTACTCCACCGTGATTACAACTTCCTGTCCCTCCGCGCAGGCAAGAACCGGCTTCAAGCCTGCTACCAGTACTGGGGCCTCATCATTGACAGGGTTCACCTACAGATAACAAGAGGTACAGATTGTGCCTGGGGCCACTTCCTGCTTTCACTTTCACTACTTATAATAACTTATATATCATTAACAATATTTTAGTATTACAAATGAATACATTATTTAGGTTTCGTTTGATATACTTGATATGCAGTATGGACTGTATGAATTACTTGTTGTGTGTTGACATACTAAAAGTTGATTATTTCATGAATGAGGTTTACCTCAACTTGCAGAATGAAATCCACTGAATTTGTGCCATCTGTAGCAGTGAATTGAATGTCATCCTTTAAAGATTCGGAGCTGTCGTGGATATACCTGCACAACAAAAATGGAATATACAGAGAATATATGTTGGGATGCTACTAAATCACACAAAACAAGAATAACATGTCTTTTAAAAAGTATTTAAAATCCTAAGATATTTCAGCTTTAAAAAAATAAAAGAACTGTAGTTTTACTGCAGAAGATAATTCTTGGTTTAAATGATTACATTTAATTAGGATTAGCAGACAAAAGGCATTAATTATCAGTCCTTTAAGGTTAAGTATATTTACAAATATTTATTTCTTGCATTATTATTATTATTTAATAACTGACAGTGTGCGTGTGTGTGTGTGTGTGTGTGCGTGCGTGCGTGCGTGCATTAGGACGCACACGATATTGATAAAATGTGATGTTGCGATATTGATCATGAAAATTGTAAGAAAGTTTATGGGGAAAATGCATCGTGATATTGCGATAACGATAGTGAGATGATATATTGTGCACCCCTAGTGTGTGTGTGTGCGTGTGTTACAGGATATCTGGAGGTACCACTGTGTCTGACCTAACTTTAAGGCTTTTCAGTTGTCGCACAGTGAAAGCCTGTCCTGTTGCCATAGGGATGCCATCCAGCTGCAGAGCACCATGGTGTGGCTCCCTCCATAGCTCCACCCTCAAGGTCTCCTCCATGGAGTCCTTGTCTGACAGGAGCAGCTGCTCAGGGCCAAGCCACGCCTCCGCACCCTCCTCCACCTGAAGGCACTTGGTCCTGACCTGAAGGAAAAAAAACAAGAATTTTTATAATAAAATACAATAAAAAAATAATAAAATAAATATAAAAACAACAAAAAAATCCATCCTGTCCAAATTTCAAACTGTGAATAAACCGAAATATCTCTATTGCAAGATTATTGACGATTCTCAATGCACTATTGCTGCAATATCAGACATTAACCACTAGGGTGCAGCGTGTTCCCAGAGTAAAGATAAATGAAGACAAAACTAAATAAATTAAAAGCAATGACTTTTACAAAATGTAAAAAATAAATACCCCTGACCCTGGTCACTTTATATTTTATGCACATTTCAAACACAATTTAATTATTATTATTATTATTATTATTATTATTATTATTATTATTATAACTACTGCTACTACCTTGTTTCATGTGTGTATTAAATAAAATAAGAATTAGCACATTAACAAGAAGCTAACAATTCTCTCTTCACATAATTCATGTTAACCCACCTCTGGGGCCTGGTTGTCCACTGGCATCACTGTGATGTTGAAGACTATTCCAGGCACAGTCCTGCTCTGCTGATTGGTCACAGACAGAATTAGGCATACGTGTTGAGGGTGTGGGCCGATGTCCACGATAGGAGGCATGTACGCCACCTTCATGAAGTTCACCGCGTGCTGGAACAAAGACACGTTCAACGTTCAACACATTTAACATGGTCTGTATGCCATTTTAGGCACTGTGTCCTGCTGGGCACAGTGAATAAAGAAATGTTATTTGTAGGTTAAGCCTAAAAAATAACTATACATGATATTGTAATGCCACTAGATGTCGCTCTAGGGCACAGCATCTCAGACCAAAACAAACACACAAAAACACATACACACA
Source organism: Typhlichthys eigenmanni (assembly GCA_027564635.1). Lineage (NCBI taxonomy): Eukaryota > Metazoa > Chordata > Actinopteri > Percopsiformes > Amblyopsidae > Typhlichthys > Typhlichthys eigenmanni. The sequence goes on from JAODUK010069940.1 coordinate 6,963, forward strand.
CACACAAACATGCACCCGGCTATGAAAACAAAGAACAGAGGAGCTCATATTACGATGCACACAAAGGAAGTGTGATGTCATTACTCCACTATATCTTTACATAGCAAATAGATGTTTGCTGTTAGAGTATCGCGGGGTCCAGTCCTCAGGACTGGCAGGCTCACAGTACCTGTGTAAAAAGTCTCAGCACCGGGGCATCGACGTCTTTGGTGAATTTGGGTATGCTGTCCACCAGGAACAGCCTCCCTGCGTCCAGACTGCTGCTGCAACAAGACAGAAGCACACATTGTTCAGGATGAGCGCTGTAGAGTTTGTCCTCCTACTGCAAGCAGTCGCCCAGCTTTTTAAGTGTTTTTCTTTTTAATTTAACTTGATTATGGCAGTTTTGGCAGTTTTTATGTCCCGGTGACCATTGAAAGTGCAGTTATGGCTCTCTCCACATTCATTAAGATAGGAGATGTTAGCCCGAAATTTGTCTCGCAGGGCCAGTCTTTACATACGTAAAGTCTAGGATACAGCACAAGCTAAATGCGTGAGTACCCGCTTACTTGACAGGAGAGGTATATTGATTGACATGTATGACGACCAACTACAGAACGTAACTCAATGTCTAAATCAGACGTTAATTTACAAAGAGGAATTAGTTGGAAACTTAATGACACGACTCTGGCTGTATACACATCTTGTAAATCTGTAAAATTAGTAGGCTATATAAATAAAGGAATCCACTATCGTTGCACCACAAATTATGAAGACATATTCTTGTAAGTGAAAATGCTAACAGCCAACGGATATTGACAGTATTACTTCCCGAAAGTCAGAGATTCGCGTGTGGAGCTTACACGGGTATATACAGTATGTATCAGAAATTCAGCACAGAGTTTCCTATGTGATGTAGTGCTAATGAACGGAAGAGGCTGAGACTAGCTAGAAATTAACGGAAGAGGCTGAGACTAGCTAGAAATACTGTAACTACCAGGAAGTTCTGCCAAGATGGCTGCCGTGTGGCCAGACTTGCTTATAAGGACTCTGTGACTATGCTATGCCAACCTGTGAAGACTGCTGAAGAAAGGGGGCGTGGTCACGGTGTAGGTCAGCTGGCTGTCCGGCGACTCCTGGTCGACAAAGTTCAGCTGCTGCCGCGTTAGGTACGCCACGTCCGTCTCCTTTACGATGAGGCACCTGCTGGCTCCCGCGGCCTCTCTCGGTGGCTGGTCACGCACTGGCTCAATGTGAACCACTATCACCTGGGACAACGCCACCACAGGCGTGGACCAATCAGAGCTCAGCTAATTAGCAGAGCATCCAATCACACAGCACCCATATCTTATCTCTACAGTATGTTTAAGCTAAATATAAAGAATTGATCCATATAATAAAGTATACAGACTAACAGAGACGTTATTAGACGTTATTTAAATAGGTAATAAAATAATACACTCTTAAAGGTTGCATATCGCGTCCGTCCGCCTTAGGTGACCGTGGAATATAAAGGAGGTCACCCACTTGGGTCTCTGACAGGTTGGGGGGGTTGTGGCAGTCAGACAGCACCACGTCAAAGGAGTCGTCAAACACCTCTTTTCCCAGGTGGCGGTAGTAGACCACAGACTGGGACAGGTCCCGCTGCAGGAACCGGCTGACCGGGTAACCTGAGTGAGTAAGAAACACCTGAGTGAGAAAGCAACAAGCGGGAACCTCCGGTGCTGAGAAATGTATTCAGCGCGGAAGTGCCGAACCCTGCAGTTCATCGAATGGCCACTTGAGGCTGGTTGCAAAAGGGAGTCAATCCCCATAGACACCCATGTTAAAATGTCTGACTTTACAAAGAAAATAAACATGTTTACAGCCTGGTTCGAAAAATGGTTTTGGTTTCTATAGCTAGTCTCCCCGTTCATGATAACTGTAAGAGGGGCCACTTTCTTTTTTAGAACTCATCAGTTAAAAATAAATTAGCTGTCCCATTATAATGGATAGGGGGCATAGGGGGGCGTTACAGGTGGAGTCAGGTACTGCAATGATGTGATGTCCAGAGCCAGCACAGAATGGTGTTTAAATCCATCCTCTGTCAAGGAGTGTATGTACATTATATATATAATATATATATATATATATATATTATATATATATATACACACAAAATTAGCCTGTACTTGCCTACCCTACAATGTTGCTTCTCAAAATATATAGTCAGAGCTGGGGAGGAAATTTGAGGGCTCTGTGGGAATGCGTCAATATACTGTCACTGTGTGAGAGCAGCAGCACTGTATCTACATTAATGGTTGTGTGTATGTATCCCCCCCTTCCTCCCGAGAGCAGGGCAGCCCCCTGACCTGTGAGGCCCAAGCCTGGGATCTTCATGATGATCCCTGCGCGCGGCGGCCGCGTGACGTTGAACAGGATGTGGTCATCGCTGGAGTCCATGTCGGCGGCCCGCAGCGTGGAGCCTCTCAGCAGGGCGGCCTGGCCCTCAGACACCCCCAGCAGCGTGTTGGCCACCAGGAAGGGGGCGCTGTCGTCCTTCGGGAGAACATTGATGGGGAACCTGTGCCTGGTCTGGTGGCGGCCGTCGGTGATGCGGAAGACCACAGCGTCTTTGGTGGTGTCGCTGTCGTCGTGGTGATAGCGCACCACTCCCGCCTTGAGGTCGGCCACAGTGAAGATGAAGCCCTTCCCACCTGCAGACGCGATCGGAGACGATAGTGTTGTTCTTAACTAACTAACTAACTAACTAACTAACTAACTAACTAACTAACTAACTAACTAACTGTTGGGCTACTGTGCATAAGTGCGTTAGCTACTAGTTAGCTAAATAGGGGATTTAAATCAAGAATGGTTTTGGGCATGGAAATTGCTATAACTTTGGAAAAAAAAAATAAACTAGACTTCCTTACAGTCCAGTATTACATTGTTTTGTATATAACCACAACAACAACAAGCTTTGATGCAGGAAAATATAGCTTAGATGTCTGGTAATCATTTAAAGTGTAACCGTGTCCCATTTGAACTAGAACACACTTGCCGCTGACAGTTAGTCTTCCATGCTGCAGGCCATCCACGGTGATGATGCGCACGACATTCAGGTTGTCGTTGTCCACGATCTGGAGCTGCTCCCACGTGATTGGACGAGACTGGCCCTCTAAAAGGCTGAGGCCTGTTGCATGTAACAGTCATATAACAGTAGTTACACACACACACACACACACACATACCATACACACATGCACAATTGTTGCATGTGTCCACTCAGTTCTCTTTCAAACGCCCTGGCATTAATTAAGCTGTGATTTAGACATGGTCTACAGCAGGGCTGTTCAACTCCGGTCCTGGAGGGCCGCACCCTGCATGTTTTAGATGTCTCCCTGCTCCAACACACCTGATTCAAATGAACGGGTCGTTATCAGGCTTCTAACAACCTTCAATCAGGCATGTTGGAGCAGGGAGAGATCTAAAACATGCAGGGTGTGGCCCTCCAGGACCGGAGTTGAATAGCCCTGGTACGTGGCATGAACTCATTTATTTAATTGTTTTACTTCATGTGTTATCCGTGTTTTCCGCTCAACATTTACTTATTTAAATGTATTACAGTCATTATGTATAGACAACTAAATTAAAACATACCCATGTTCCAGGACACTCTGGGAGCATTGGTGTCTGCACTCCTCACAGATGTGTGAACTATGATTGACAGGCTCTTTGCAAAATATAAATCGTGGATCTCAAATTCCACCTGTTTGGAAAGATTTAAAGATATATTTTAATTATATTTTAATAATTTGTAATTTCCACTTTAATCTAGGCTATGTTAGACCCTATGGTTGTGCAAGGTATGCTTAAACTAAATTAAATGTAATTAAATAAATTAAATTTAACTAAATCAACATTTCATTTTTTTGCAAATCACTGTAAATTAGCTCCTCTGCTGTAGCCTGTGAGCAGCGGGCCAATCAACACGTAGCAGGAAGAGGGGGTGGAGTCTGGGTAAAAGAGCAGTGTTCACTGTACATCCGTTCTTGCTCTACATGAGAGTACAGTAATCTTACTTAGTGTGTCTTTAGTGAGTTAAAAACACAACTTGACATAGAAACAGCACAAAGCCGCTATACCTCATAGTTCCTACGCTGGGTGTGGGAGGAGTTTGGGGGCTGATAGCCAATGAGCATGTGGTTGAGGTCCAGCCAGGTGAAGGAGGAGATGGGCCGCGTGTGGTCGGATAGGTGGGCAATGAAGCCGTCCGCCGGGGGCCTGGTGACGTTGAAGACCAGAAGCTCCTTGGGAGACTCCTCGTCCTCCGCGTCCAGCACAGCCGTTGACAGGGGCGTGAGGATGAACTGGTCCACCTCCAGGATGAACATAGACATGAAGGAGGGCTTCGGAGGGCGGTTGGGAACGGCACCTTGTATCCGCACCGGAATCCAGGCATGTTCTGACTATGTTCCCGAAACCACCCCCCCCCCCGCACAAAAACACACATAACTTAATAGTAGGCCTAATCAAATTCTACATTCATTTATTGCTTGGCTCAAAGAGATTTATAGCATGTAATGTGCATTTTTATGCTGTTGCAAAATTCAAAGAAGTTGAGATGACTGTAGGGTGTTTTATAGCGTGAATACATCATGACGTCACGCTACTCGAGTTAACGCCACGTAGAGAATCGCCAAACAGATGCAAATAGAAATAAATATAGGGAAATATTTCGCGAATCCAATGGGATTTGATTTTCATAAGATTCCCGAGGTTTAAATAATATATGCATAACCTGTAATGACATAGTAAGATTCAAGTAACTGATTTCCCTCTCTTTAAAGGGGGTTTGTTCGGTCTGCATTGAAAAGAATAGGATAGGTGTAGTGCAGGTGGGCCAGTAGTAAGTAACCAAAAGACCTGGTATATGCTGCCGCTCCTTGTGTCCTTGAGGTCCAGTCTGATGGAGATATAGTCCATGTCTGGAGATGGGGGTTCTATGTGCTGATACCTCAGGCCCATCACAAGGAACTCATCACAGGGAAGTTTTGTGACTTTGACCAGCTTTAGACCCTTCAGGCAATCATCTGTCTTACACATGGCTCTGTCTTTGTTATCTGTACAACAGAACACACTATGTTAATTAGTATACTTTGATATGTCTCATATGGTGCTTACTGTCACATATGACAGGTTGTAATGTGACGAAATCTCAAGCAACGAAGATTGACCCTCATGAAAGATCCTCTTCTTCCTGATATCTTTTATGTTGTGGTGTGACAAAGATAACTGAAGGCCTAACTGGATAGAAGCTAAATCCACAAACATACAAACAATCACGAAGATAATTACAGGGAAGGGAATTATAGGGAATATAAGGGATGTATTGTGGGGGGGTGGGGTCACCTCACCTAGCTGCTGGCGTAGGGTGATAAAGCTTTCGGGTTCGTCGCCTCTGGTTGTCGCTTTCTCCGTCTCCCCGGTGACCAGCCGGCCATGAGCGGGGAGCCGCATGTCGCGGGCGTCGAGGTGGACGCTACACTCCAAGCTGGCCCGCCTCTCGTACTTGAAGGACACGACGTTGCCGTCCAACGCGGCGGAGAGGCCGTAGAACTCGGGCACCTGCAGCGACATGGGCCCCAGCTTGATGACGTTGCACTCTGGCTCCATGATCTCCACGCTGACAGAGAAGAGCTCCACGTGCGTCTCCGTCTCTGTGAACCTGCTCAGCAACATGCAGGAACTGTTATTTACGTTCATTGTTTCAGACCAAAACTAAAAACTACAATTTGCAAACACAATTAGTATAACCGCAATGTATATATGTGTGTGTGTATATATATATATATATATACATATATATATATATATATATATACATACATATATACATATACACATATATACATATACACATATATATACACATACATATACATATATATATATGTATAATATACAATCACGATAGTGCAGGTATTCCCTCTCAGTGAAGCATTTTTGAGCTGCGATTCTGTAGTATTAGTATTAATATATAGAAAATACTCATTAATAAGCATAGTCTCAAGGAGCTATGTGTACTCAGTGACTTTTACAAGGTACTTTTGTTATACTGCCACTAACAGATCTACACATACAGTACTACCCAGATGAGTGTCTACTGAGTGGGGGTACCTGTACAGTCGAAGTTTGACCGTGTCCTCCTTTAATATTGGACAGCCGTTGTGGACATACTTGACTTCATCATCAAGATATTGGCAGTCAAATACCTAAACATATTATTCAGGGATTAGTCATTAGAGTGTTGTGAAAATAAATAAAACAAACAATAAAACAAGCAAATATATAAACAGAATCGTTTCTCGCATGTTAACAGAAAAACAGAGCCGTGTTTATTTCCATTACCTGCGGCGTGAGTTTCCCCACGCGTTGCGTAATGGGCTCGTTCATCACCACCTCCACCTTGCAGGTGTCCTGCTGAGGGGGGACGTGAAAACGCAAGTCCCCTTCCTGGAGATACACCGTTTGGCCTCGCTTCACCTTCAACACCTTGCTCACCGTGACCAGGGATCCGACGGCGGGACTGGTCACCCGCAGCAGCGCAACTAGCAGTAGTAGCAGACGGGCTAATGCATGGTGTCGCAACGCCATCGCAGCTGCCTCTGTCAGGCGCTCCTTTCAGTGCACTGTCCAGCCAGAGATGGAGGTTGTGTTTTCTTTTTAAAGGTAAAAGCTTTATGAGATGTATTTCAGTGGCACTCAGTGGTTGTGGTGAATATCGCCAGGCTTACAGTAGGCTCACATGGTATAGTCCGGCAGCTGTGGAAGAAACGGACCATTAGAACTGAAGCCTGCATCACTTAACTTGAAGCATAGCATGCCTCTATTGTTTTGTCCACTGGAAGAAGGGGAAAGGGGGGAGGGGGAGAGGGGGGTATATAGGGGGCCTTCTGGGACCAAACACTATACATGTTCAACCCAGCTAGGTCAATTTGACAATGAGACACCAGAGTATCCGTAATCTGGTGTCTAAGGTAACAATGCATGTTTACATTAGCTGACCACTTCATCAATTATAGGTCAACCACAGTACCGGCATGTGTCTTTATCGTTTAAAAGCACTTATGCTTCTATGTTGTTAAATTAGAATACATTCAATTACACATTTTCATTTAATCCTACTGTATATAAACACACAGATACACACAGCACAAACACGTTTGTAGACTGTGGGCCGCGTGTTGTCTTCAGTGAGAAAATATGTTCCTTGGCCTCTCCTGACTCGCAGGGCAAGGATGGTCATTTGGAAGAAGACAAATCTCCTGGAATAGCCTTGGCCATCCCCTGAGGCACAACACACTCCGTGCTAATGACACCTCAACCCCCAAGCCTGCATGCCTTCTCCCAGATGATGTTCCACGTCTGCAGTTAATTATTAACTATCGGATGTGCAATGAATACCATGAGCTTGAATACTACAGAGTAACTTTAAAGGGTTGTAAAACAAATTGGGACAGATTCCATAGAAATCATTACATACATTAGATATTTACTTTAAATGAAATTCATTTAAAAAAACAAAATTCTGTTTATATTATAGAAAAGTACTGCAACGTATGACGAAGTACAACCAAATTCCTTTGACACTTGTCTTTTATACTTCCCACAAACCACACAGAAAGCACCTTATAATCAGGCTCTTGGTTGAGGGGGACATGTTATAGCATGCCCTATGAACAATACTTGTGTTAAAGAAGCTGGTAAGATCGTGTTCAAGACATTTTTGGGAGAAAAAAGTAAACTAGAATGAAGCTGGTCATATATATGTTACCTGCTCAGACTCTGTATAGCCAACTGACCTCTTCTGGGGCCAGAGACATTGTTATAATATGAAATACAATTAGTTCAGCTGCATGTTGCTATGAATGTCCAAGCTAATGTGTCCAATTTACCTTAAAAAAATGTTAAAACACAACTGGACATGCACACCTCCTGGAGACAACATTTGAATCTGTAGCAATCCTTTATACTATACTATACTATACTATACTATACTATACTATACAAGAGTATTACGTACACTGTATACAGTCGTAAAATATGCTGTTTTGCAAACTTTACAGAAGGCAGGTAACAACCAAAATAATTATTTCTATAATTGCTGCATCTTAAGTAATTGTATAGGCAGTCTGTTTTAAAGACATCATATAAATCAACTTTAAGAGGAATGAAGAAAAACAGGAACACGATAATGACAAGCGAGCAGTTTCCCTGTCATGTCAATCAGATGAATGGTTCTTTCTTCAGATTGGAGAGCAAACTTGAGAGGTTATCACAGTCCATCCACGTGCCATAGTTGAGAGTAGATCACACTTTAGGAGATAACAGAGTCATTGTCTCTGAGTTAAATAACTGCTTGCCACTGGTATTAGTTACCAAGTACCTCTAAATGTCTTCTGGTTAACATCCCAGAGGTTTTCTTAGCCTGTTGGCTGATGTATCCTAATTAAAGGTGCAGTCAGAGACTCTGGAGAAAGCTTGTATATATTTGAACTCGATCAAAACAAAAACACCTCTCTTTTCAATTTCATAGGATCCTCTGTCAGAAGCTCCGCCCAACACATTGGAAATGCATTGCCAAGGCTAGGATAGTGTTTTGTGGTGCGATCTGCACCACTTTGTTTGTGTTCCCACTTACAGAGCCAGGGCTGTGAAGAAACATGATTCGTCTTTAAAAATACACACATACTGTAAAGCTGAATTTGACAAAAAGTGTATTAGCTTAAAATCGCTGACTCTCACTTTAAATCTCTTGGAAAGTGCTGTTAGTGGTGCTTGGAGTGGGCAGATGCAATGGGGAAGGTTCTAATGTTAAGATACATGAAACAATGCAAAAGGTTTCCCCATTTTTAAACCTCATTCCTCATACATACATTCACCTTGCAGCATTAGCAATGCTAGTATTATCAAAACAGATTTCCTGTGTGCCGTCTTGTCGTTAACGAACAACAAAAGCAAAATAGTTGGTTTCAATATTTTTGGAATGCAAGCTGTAAATGAAGGACCTCAAACCATTCCCCAGGGTCTGAACACCAGACACAATGCTGTTGTTCACTCTCTGCTCAGAGACAGTGCATTTTGAACCCCCTCCAGGCACTGAAGAGAAGGCCTCCCATCCGCTCCATGTCAAAACAAAGACGTCTGACGACGGAACAGATTTACATTCCTATACCCAACTAAGAGACATGCCGACGGTGTCGGTATCAAGTTAAGGCATTACACAAAGTGCCCCACAGGAAGCAAAGCCTCGTTATTATTCAGTCAAGAAAGACGTTAGACATGAGTCAGATGTTATTAAAACGGCACTGCGTACACAATTTAACAAATATTTCCAGTCGACGTATATGTAAGGCAATATATTTCCTCAAGATATGCTTCTCTGCACCCTGTGATGGACATGCTACACAGAGCAGTTCTTATTGGCGCAGGGACAACGTGATGTGTGTGTCTGTGAAACAACTGGGTTCACTGCACAGCTGGGAGCGTCTGTTGCGTCCAGTCACAGAACTTCTAATCCCAGTAATGACAGGGCCGAGAGCAGTCGACAATTTCCAAAAGAAAGAGCACTCAAAGAGTAGTGGGGGGGGGGGGGGGGGGGGGG
>JAODUK010069951.1:0-16586 GCA_027564635.1 Typhlichthys eigenmanni
CCCCCCCCCCCTTAACCTGCTCCTCCCCCCGGGCAAGGAAAAACTTCCATAAAAAACACATGGGGGCACAAAAAAGGGAAGGGACCCCAGAGGGAGGAATCCACCCATCCAGGATGGTTAAGATGCAATAGGTGATGGTAGGCAAACAAAATCTAGCATTAATACTATGTGTATGTACTATTTTCACATTGTGCCGTACTTAAGAACTAACACATCGGAACGATTTCAAAGGATTTAGCAAGTTGTGAAATAAGAGTGCTCTGTCAAATGTAACATTAACAGACGCCACAGAAGTCCCAGGTCAGAGTAAGTGACACTGACAGACGCCACTTGAGTCACAGGTCCAAAGAAATGTCCAATATCACTAGACACGACCAGGACCGCTCAACAACCGTAGCTACTGTGGCCATAGAATGCATTTCCTCTTGAATACCTGGAGGATGAAACTAGGCCAGAGGAGAAAGATGATGGCTGACTGCACTGTTGGAGTGCAGTCAGCCATCGTACATTTCTGTTTGAACCCATAACACCGGCACCATGTGACAAATGATAGCTACCATAGAGGCCTGGCCACTTGAGGAAGATTATCGAGCAGTTAGTGGAGGAGGGACGATAAACTAAAAACAGGAATCTTAGGCTGATTCATGGCTGCAATCAGTAGCTTGTCTCACTTAACTGAAGAGTCTTATTATGAATTAACGCCTGTCAGTTCACATAAGTAGACTCTTGAAATTAATGAATGTATATTTTAATTTCATATGACATAAATACATATTTCATGTTTTGTTCAGTACATACTGGGATTGAAAAGCAGTTTTTTTAAAGGGTTTTTAAGGGTTTTAAAGACAGTCATTCTCCAGCTTTCTAACTTCGAGCTCAAATGAAAACATCGATCCGCTGTCTTCCACGGCACCGCCTCACGCATCTAAATGCATCGTGAATCAACGCGTAGTACTACGCCGTTGCTATGAGCGGTGTTCACCACTTTGTTTGTGTTTCTATTTACGGAGCCAGGGCTGTGTAGACGTATGGGATTCGTCTTTCAACACGCACAGAGCGAAATGCGAAGAGATATTTATTGAATTTGACAAAATATGTATTGGCCTGCAATATCAGTCTATACCTAAAAGAATTGTCAACTATTGCAAGCTAAATGTTGAAAAAAATGATCTGCGCAGAGGTATAGTGTTTAATTTGATCTCGGTTTTAGCATGCGTTCTCGAGAGCGACTAACCATGCCTTTAATACACAGGGAGACCATTCCCTAACCAGGGAAGACAGACCATTACACGAACACAATGAGGCATAGGCGTAAATTCCAGGGGGGATGCAGGGGATGCGTCCCCCTCAATATTTAGAACAAGTGTTTTTGGCAGAATAAAAACATGAAAGATGCACTGGGGCCGCCCGGCGGCAGTAGAATATGTTGTGTCTAAAATGTTTTTAGTTCCTGTATTTCATGCTTTCCTAAAAAAAAAAAAATCCACGTATATTCACAAAAGGCACAAATTGTTCAATAAGAATTCACCAGAATACAGAAAACGTGTTTGATGTTTGAACAGTGTTTGATTCTCATAAATGTTCTGGGGTAGGACCCCCAGACCCCCCTGCTTTATATATTTATAGGGGCATGTGGAAATCATCAGACATGGTGGACCGGGGAATAACATAATCAATGACACACAGCAACGGGGAACACGGATAACTGCTACTGTGGCATAAATGTGGAGCACAGCGAGATCACAGCCTGGACTAAGAAACAAAGGTAAGCCAGTGAAACAATGAACTATGAAAACACGGGAAATACGATATAGAGCCGAGTCAGAGACAAAGAAAGGAACACAATATCTATATATCTATCATATACTGTACAGTATGAATATACAGGCAGAGTAGTCTAACGGAGCGCTCCTCAGCCCGGGTCCTGGGGCACCCACCGCCCTGCATGTTTTATGAACGGGCGAATGAATGAATGAAGGGGTCGTTATCAGGCTTCTGCAGAGATTGACAACAACCCATTCATGTGTATCAGCTGTGTCGGAGCAGGGACACATCTACATGCAGGACAGTTGAATCCTGTTGCTCTTATACATCTATTATTATTCATGTAGTCTTTACTGTGATTTATTTTACTAACCCGTGAAACCAAAGGCACATTTCCATTTGTAGACTATTATTATTATTATTATTATTAATAATATTATCATAATCATTATTATCATCATCATCATCAAGATTAACACAATGGCAATAGAAGATTGAGCCCAGCTGTTCAAGCTTGGAATGGACTGTTGTGGAGTGAACAAATATACTACTAATACTAATAATATACCCTCGTACAAATGTACCCTCGTACAAAATTCAGCACGTTGTCTGTATGTTTAGAGCAGGATGGGTCAGACATAAAGGCAGGGGCTGTGTTTATCGCAGAGCCAGTCATTACTTGTGCACGTAAAGTCTGGGACACAGCACTGGCTAACTGCGTCAAGACCCTCCTACTTGACAGGAGAGGCATTTTGATGACATGCACGACGGCCAACCACATAACTCAATGACAGACGTTAAACTTCTACAGAGGAATTTGTTGGGAAACGTAAACGGCATGGCTGTTTCAGGTCTTGTAAATCTGTTAAATAAGTAGGCTTAGTTACTGCTTAAAATAAATTGAAAAACTGAAATGAGTAAATAAAGCACTGCAATAGCGTTGCACCGGAATTATGGATACATACTTATGCGTGTGGATGCTAACAACTGAAGAAAATAGATATGACCACTTCCCAAAGGTGCTGTGGAACTTAACAGGGGTCTATGTATGACACGTTCAGCACAGAGTTCCTTATGCGATGTGGTGCTAATGGACGAAGAAGCCGGAACTATGTTTTAATAACTGGCTTTCCTATAGAAACCCGTCAGTGTTTGAATGGAAATGTTTGCTCATCTGACGCGGGCGCACGAAACAGCCATTGAGACACAGTGGAGTCCTGCGGTGAACTAGCTGCCCGCCATCTCTTGCGCTCACCGTCTCTTCGTTTCTCTGTCTCTCTCTCTCTCTCTCTCTCTCTCTCTCTCTCTCTCTCTCTACCTAAGCCTTTTAATGGTGTGCTCTCCCTTCATCTCCACTGTAAATCTCTCCCCAATTGCACACAGTTCAAATTAATAGCAGCGCCATAAGCGTTTGAATTTCATGAATCGTAATAATACTTACATCACAAGACACATGAAGTCATGTCTCCCCCTGTGCAGTGGCGATATGATCCATTTTCCAGGGATACACAAAGTGGCCCCATGGTAGACTAGTGATGTATTCTAATAGACTGTAGCGGCCAACCTCCGACTGCACACGTTCATGATTCATTTTGGACGGCTGCGCCTCTTGCCGCTCCGCGTTTAAATGGGACATTAAGTGTTGAAGAAGATTAAAACACTATTGTCTTTGCTAAATAACTGGGTTGTTCGAGTGTGGGGTGATGGATTCTCTTTTTTTTTTTTTTTTCTTCCCCCCCTTTTTTAAATGGTTCTCTGCGGTGCCACAAAAGAGCGTCTCTATCGCGGACTGACTTGCAAGTACAGACAACATTTGCGTTTGTTGCTTTCTGTCTAACCAAAATGGCGCCCTATAGACCAGTTGTTTTCAAAGGGGGGCAAATTGTAAAATTTTAAAATTATTGTACATATGTATTTATTTTAAAACCGAATTCAGAAAGATATGGAGCATATCTTACTTACCATGCCCCTTTCGAAGTGCCTGCCAGGAAAACTATCACTAATCACAAATGACCAGTGTTGATCTGGTAACTGCATGCGTTCATGTTGTTAAACTCAACTGAAACATTGCATATAAACCTTAGAAAAGAAAACAGTAATGTTGAATCCAATGGAATGATACTATATTTGAAATATAAAATTACTCTTTATTGCATTAAATAAAAGTAAGGACATTGGAAAGGGTTTTTAAAAAGGTGGGCTTTGCCACAAAGTTAATACTGTTTGGGGACCCCTGCTATAGACATCTCCCACATTTTGTTTTGTTCAGCCTATTACAAATGATAATGACTGAAGGTCAGTTTAAGTTGTAGTACTGCCCCCCCCCCCCCCTATAGGAAAAACCCTGTTTGTAATAGTGGCGAGGTCATACGGTTGACTGAAACGCACGTCGGTCAGAATTATCCCTTTAGTCTTTAGGATAACTCTATCAGTAATAGCTCTATTAGCTTGCTGTTGTCTTAGCCGGCAGACTGTTGTGTGTGTGTGTGTGTGTGTGGCAGGGAGACAGACTTGATGAGGCACTGTCTCCAGGTGACTGCGTGAAGCCAGTCAGCCATAGCGTGGCTGCCACAGCTACCAGTTGAGCACTGTCAGCGAGACGACCCGCTCGCTATTCAACAAGACCCTGACAGACACATAGAACAGCAGACAGACGGAGAATGCAGAGGCGAGGAAGAATGAAAAAAAAGAAATGCACGCCTCCATGAATTGTTTTTCAGAACAGTCCCGCCAAAAACAGCAAACGGTTTGCGTAATTGTACAGCGCAGGTGAAAGGGGTCACCAGACTTAATCGAGGGTTAACACCATTTAAGACTAATGTAAGTCTTCGTGTTATTGTGCCTATAACTAAGCACAAAACCTCATCTGTACATTTTTATTAGGCTTTTTAAAAGTGAATGCGCTGACCTGCAAAAGGCTCTCTAATGGTTTTTCAAATCACTAGAGGTTCTTTAATGTGCTGTAGATCAAAGTCGCAAACCACAGAAGCTACAGAAACTCAAAATAAAAAAGATTATTTTACTTGCTGTCGGGTTTGTTTACTGCAGTGCTCAGAAAACGGCATACAATCTTTTCTGCTAAACATTATTAGATTCTACAGTTGAATGGAAAACAAAAAACAACATAAACATTTGACTGTTAGTGGATGTTAAAATACATTCTCAACCGTCTTTGAACTGTGTATATGTGTGTTTGAGTGTTTGATGTCTTTGAATTAAAATGTCCCAGCCTAACGAAACGGCAATAAAGGGTCTAAAATCACTGCAGCATTCAAGTGTTGAACGCTGCAGAAACCAAGAGTACAATTGATGCAAGAATAAAAGATATTAAATAAAACTTTATTGCCCAATTTATTAGTATGTTTTAAACGAAGGGGCTTATTGGATGTGGTGTATCACTAGGAATACCAATCTATCTGCGCATGAAGGCACAGCAAAGGAAAATCACATTGTTTCATGCAGTGATAACCAGCGTTTAAATGCCATTGTAGAAAGCAACTGTCCATGTCTTGTCAACCGCATTAAAACCCAACACCACTAGCCTCGAGGCAGACCCCGTTAGACGTCTGTTTGCTTTGCTTAAAGGTACAGTCAGTGATAGTAAGCAAATATATCACCTCACGGCCCGCTAGCTGTCTGTTCTGTGTGTGCTGAAAAATAATAATCAGGTGTTACTACACCAGCCCTGGCTCTGTAAATGGGAGCACAAACAAAGTGGTGCAGACCGCACCACACAACACTACCCCAGCCCTGGCAATGCTGTTCCAATGTGTGGGGGCGGCGCTTCTGATGGAGCCCCCATATGGCATTGAAGGGAGACTTGATTTTGATTTGAGTTCAAATATCAATAAGCTTTCTCCTAAATGACTGACTACACCTTTAATTGAGTTCATGGTGTACAAACTATAGTTACTGATCTACAGTATGTACAGGTACTAATATACACACACGCGTGTGCGGGCGCACTCGTGTGTGTTTATTCGGGTGTTGCGTGTGATGCTGTGCACCCTGGGCGGACATGAGGGGTCATGACCCCAGGAAGTGGCGGGGGGGGTGTTTCGCCCTCCCTCCCCCGCGACGTTGGCCAACCGACAGCACCAACAATTAAAAACCAAAAGCCGTGCCGAGGGCCCCCCAGGGGCCGTGGGGGGGGGGGAGGAGACATACACACACACAGAGAGAACGGAGAAACACAATCGATAGCGCAAGACGCCGGCCTGTGGACCGGTTAGAGACAGGTGCTATTATTAGGAACAGCCTCCCCATTCACCACCTGAGCCATACGAGTGCGCACGCTCACCGCACACTCACACACACACACACACACACACACACACACACAGGTAAACATACAACAGTGCACACACTCACGGCACACATACAACTGTGAAAAAATTAAGAGACGACAGCACATTTTTTAAGGTTTTATACTATAAACGTACTGTAAAAGTGAAAATAATTGATGAAATGGAAAAATTATATAAATCTAAAAACGCATATATTACATTACGTATTACAGTAAAAAGTATAAACGTATAAATAGTAAAAATCTTAGAAACTGCTGCAGTGGTCTCTTAGTATTTACTGCGGCTGTATAGCAACGTTGGTACAGCAGCGTATATTTTTATTTTGCTTTATTGTATAATTCTAGGTATTTAATTGACCGATCCCAAGCCCCGCCCCTTTTCGCCTGTCCTCCAATAAGAGTTGAGCATTTTTTTAATTCAACCAATGCTCCTTCAACTGTCTGTATTCCTGTTATACCCGACCCAGAGCCATGTAGAAGAAAGAGTTGCATCAACTCTGTTCACTCCAATGGACAATTTTTTCACAGTAATGGCGGCTCGTGGAATCTTATAACAGCTCCCGGAAGCCGCAAATGCTAAAAATACCTTATAAATAATGTTGTAAATGTAAATCGATCCCTTTATTTACTACTTATTGCAGTTATGTATTTACTGATTCAAATTGCCCACCAAGCCCTTCCTGGAACTGTTACTGTTTTAACCTAGTTACTGTAACTAGGTTGGACAGGTGAAAAAGGGGTGGGGCTTGGGATCGGTCAATTGTGCGCATGTGTATTATACAGGGGTCGAGAAATAGATGACAATCATGGGTATAAAGCCTCAAGGTCTATAGATCATCCAGGAACAAGTTCTCATTATGTATCACATAGCACAAAATAAATAATTGCTATGGACAGTGCACTGTGCAGGAGGAGTCCCATATTGTCTTACCCCCCCCCCCCCCCGCTCTCACACACATTCTCTCTCTCCCTCTCCTTCCCTCCCCTTCTCCCGCTCTCTCTCTCTCTCTCTGCCTCTTTGAATTCGGCTGAATAGGGCACAGATTGCTGCAATATTAATCACATCTGTGAGAGTAAACAAATAATTCAGAGTTCAGGTCCTCTCTGATTCAGAACACAACATCTCCTTCACGCGCAGGCCTGTTTACCACCTGCGCTGTGGAGTTCTGTGGAGAAACAGTCAGAGAGTGAAGAGTCAGGGCTGAGCCACGAGAAAAAAATCGATACTGCACAGTATCGCAATATTTCCCATGGCGATACTGTATCGATACAGGACGCCAAGTATCGCAATTTCATTATATAAATTGCACATGAGAGTTTAACTTGGTGTATACAATATTTATGACATGTTCATGTCAGCTAGTCGGCTAGACAATCACATATCGCAAATCACAATAATATCGTATCGTGGGGCCTCTGGCGATTCCCACCCTTAAAGGCCAGCCGTATACAAATGGAAACATCCAGCCGCACGGAGATGTTCCAACAACTAGTCCGCCAGCAAATACCTGTAGTACCGTAACGCTGCGTTCGAGCACACCTCGGAAACTCAGACGTCCGACTTCCGACATGAAAAAAAAGAATTGCTTTACACATCAAATTGTTTGCATATTAATTAATGTAACTTAATCTGATATTGCATTTAAATAAAACTATTAACATTTTCATTCATTTGTATTATTTTTCTGTGTCGGAAGTCGGAACTTTCGAGTCCCTAGATATGCTCGAACGCAGCTTAAACATCCATGAGCAAGAGCTCTAACCATTATGTGCCCCTTGTAATACTCAAAATTGTACTCAATGTAAGTCGCTTTGGATAAAAGCATTTACCTACATCTAAATTACCTAATTGTACAGTCAGCCAGTTTACCAGCCTGACAACAAGTGTCCATACTGTTAGCCAAACAATAAGTCAGCCAGCCCAACGTCCAGTCTGGGCAGCTGTATCCATTCTAGCCAGCCATTCAGTCAACACACTAACCAGTCGACCAAAGATCTAAACAGACAACCACACAGTTAGCCAGAGACCTGAACAACTAGCCTGACGATCCAGTCAACCAGTTGGTCGACCGACCACCTAGCCCACCAACAAACCAGCTAATCCACCAGCCACCTAGCTTACCAGTTAGCCGGCCAACCGACCAACAAACCCACCAGCTACACAGCCGACTGACAGGCTAGCTAACCAGCTAACCTTCCAGCTAGCCAGACAAGCTAACAAGCTAACATACCAGCTAGCTAGACAAGCTAACCAGCTAACCTACCAGCTATCCAGACAAGCTAACCAGCTAACTTACCAGCTAACCAGACAAGCAAACCAGCTAGCCAGACAAGCTAGCCAGCGAACCAACCAGCTAGCTAGACAAGCTAACAAGCTAACCTCCCAGCTAGCCAGACAAGCAGACCAGCTAGCCAGATAAGCTAACCAGCTAACCTCCCAGCTAGCCAGACAAGCAGACCAGCTAGCCAGACAAGCTAACCAGCTAACCTACCAGCTAGTATAGAAGAGCTAACCAGCTCGCCTGACAAGCTAGCCAGCTAGCCATGCAGGCAACCTCCCTTTGGCATATATGCAGTGTCTGTGTGAGGCTCCAGAGCCCTTCTGTCAAAACTATTGTGAATCCTAATGTTCACAGTGCATCACAATCCCTCAAACACCCACACACACACACACACACACACACGCAGGCGCACGCAGGCACGCACACACACACACACACACACACACACACACACACACACGCACACACACATGCGCGTTCTCCCCAGTCCACGCTTCAGGGGTCCTGACAAAACAGGAGACGGCAGGGGCTCGTCAGAATACAAGGCTCCACCTGCTTACTGGTTCTCACGCCTGGAGGAGCCCAAAGGCAATGCCACGCACACACGCGCGCGCAAATTCAAACAATCACACAATGCTGGAATTACACACATGAACACACACATAATCATAAAATACAAATACACACACATACATATCAAATATATACATTACATACACACACACACACACACACACATACAACAGGCACAATCATCTCATATTTATACAGTACATCTCCGGTAAAGGCCACCACCCACTGAAGGCGTCGACGGACGTCAAGTGACACCAGGATTTTAGAACTAGCTCATTTTAACCGGGAAACGCCCACTGAAGGCGTCTGATGCCAAGGTTTAGAACACTGTTCTACTTCTTGAGCGTCAAGCTATAGAAATTCATTGCTTCCACCGTCTTTATATATTTTCTAGCATGTATTTTTTATATACATTTTTGCCGCGCTGCCGAACGACGCTACCAGTGTGCGGCGGCCTTTAGCACTGCGTCACATAGGCAGCAGTAAGCTCGACAGTCGACACAGGACTCTCGGGAAGGGATACTTGGCTGTTTGCATTGTCACTCAGAAGTATGCATCCGTAGTTTTATTTACTAATAAAAAACATTTTATTTTAAGCAGTAACCGTAGCCTACGGATATTACAGATTCGTGTCGTGTCGTTTAGTTTTACAACAAAGTTTACAGTAATGTCGGACTTGGTCACTGAGTTACGTATTTGGTCGTTGTGCATGTCAATCAAAATACTTCTGTCAAGTAGGCAGGTGTTGATGCAGGTAGCAAACACTGTGTCCCGGACTTTACGACTTTACTCTGCGAGGCGATATCCTCCCTAACCCTCACCTAACACACACACACACACACACACCTCCTACTGTCAGATCAGAGAGGCTGATGTGAAGGGGTATGACAGGCTATTGAAGGAACCCTGTTCCAGGTACACACACACACACACCACTCCAGTCTGTCCACCTCTGATATCCTGCAACACAACAAACTTCAGCTCCCCCTTTACTAAGAAGATCACACCAGCCCTGCAGAGAACTGGACAGACTCGTGTACACGCAAGCTCTCTGGGAGCGAGGAGGCAAGCACTTTCCCGACCAACTCTTGCTTTGCTGTCCTGGTCAATTGTATGTATGTTTGATGTATGTATGTTTTATGTTTCATATTGTGTATGTTTGTTGTTACGGGACACAAGAATTTCCTTTGGGATAAATAAAGTATTTATCTATCTATCTATCTATCTTTCGCTTTGCTTCTGTAAAACTCAGTGCGGCTATACGGTAGACACTTTGTCCATTGGTAAGAACAGCATTGTGCTGAGGTTATTCTTGCCGTGGTGGTGCTTATTTGTTGGCCGCTGGACAAAGCTGAGGATATACAGCGTCCTGGAACCGCCTTGTTCGCTGGTATTCCTCGAATTCCTCACCATTGACGGATTAAATGAGCATTATTATTAGTCAATGGGTTTGGGTTGTACGTGGTGAAGAATCGGGTCACACGTTTTTCTCTTTCACATTTAGTTAACTCAGTTGGATCACCACTAAAAAGACACCAGATGCTGAAGTGTTCAGTTTTCAAAGCATTTGCTTTCCTAGATTATAATATGCTCAAATTGCTTTGATAGCTAGACCTTGATTCGTTTTACAATGTGTCATAGTTTCAACAAACAAAATATGTCACTACAAAGTCAAAAGTTGTCCGTTTAGCGGCTTTAAAGTAGTTCCACTCAACTAAGGTTTTTTGTTAGGTTTAAAAGCAAGATGCTCATTCTGCTCAAAGTGGGACATTTTAAAATGCTTGTGTAATCTATTAATGGCACTACTACAGTATTATACTTCCCTAAAAGAAAAATAATAATATAGTTTCATCCATGAGATATGCTCAGCATACGTAAACAAATTAATATTACATGCTATTAATATACAGATGGTGTAGTTCTTGTGACTTAGTACAGGGAGGTAATTCATCTGGGATGAAGGAAATAACCACATCATTAAAAAATAGAAAGTTAAAGGGTTTGGGTGGAGAAAATGTCCACAGGCAGCCGGAAGGCCTTTTCACTTTCCATCAAAATCAACAAGTTAGCCTAAAGCTCACAGACGTGGCACCACAAACAGCACTATTCCAATAAGAGATTTCTCCAGCTTCTGTTTATGACTCAGAATATGTAGTCACTCATCCACACATTGCATTAATATGAATACATTTACATATATTGTGTGAAGACTGGAGATAGTCTTGACTAATATTAGGATAATACACAATGCATACTGTAATCTGTGGCACATCTTTTACAGATTGATGTGTTAAATGTAATCTATCGATTGATCTATTGATTACTTTACCTGTGACCTAATTAAAAACTACTGATACAATTTCTATTTTTGGAACGCTTGACTATTTTAAAGGGACACTCCTTGATTGTGTGCCTGGAGTCACCAACCCTGGTTGAAACAATGGTTGTTTTGGTTTTTGTGGCTGGCAGTTTTCTCTAGTTTCCTATACATCCATCATGGGCTCACGGTCACATGGCTGTGGTAAGTCTACTTTAGTTAAGTAGTCTTCCCTAAAGGTTAGTTAAGTAGTCTTAACTAAATGTCTGCTTACGCTGAAATGTCCACAATATGTCATGATATCTTGAAGCGAAAACACTTCAAATAATTATTAGCATTGTTATTCTTTAGCATTCATATTCCTAATATTTATTTTTCCACACTATTGCTTAATAGTGTGGAATGCTGGGGGGGACAAGGCCTTCTCCATCGCTGCCCCCACTCTCTGGAACTCTCTCCCCCACCACCTCAGGCATTCCACATCACTTGACACATTTAAAAGCGCACTTAAAACCCATCTGTTCAAAGAAGCTTTTAATAACCTGAAATAGTTTTAACTAAGCATGTCTTTATTGTTTTTTTTGTCTTAGTAGTTTTTTGTTCTAAGCTGTTGTTTTAGTTTGTTTACACTGATACTGTTATCGTCTTCTGTAAAGCGTCTTTGAGTACTTTTTAAGCGTTATAAACATTTTGTTTTATTATTATTAATACTATTAGGTCCTCCGAAGGAGGAACCTATTGTTATTGTTCGTTTTATTATTATTATTATTATTATTATTATTATTATTATTATTATTGTAACAGAAAAACGAGAATACCATAAAAACGACCTTATAACTCTTGCTACAAATTTGCACAATGATACTATATAGTTGTCTCTACCATGCCATGGAAACTTATAATGATATGAAGATAGCGGGGCGCTACAGGTGGAGGAGCAGGTTAAAGTGGTGTTGTTTCTATGTGAAATGTAGGCTGTAAAGCCCTTTGAGACTGCAATGTGTTTAAGGGCTATATAAATAAAATTGACTTGACTTGACTAAAGTACACGCCCAACATTTTTGAACCATGATAAAGGTAGAAACTTGAAACTTGCAACACAAGCATAACTGATGATAATTGAACCCTTAACACACTAATATACATTGCATGCTTTTTGACTGAAGCTAATGCTAATGCGGAAATAATGCTTTAAAACTCTTTTGATCATGACACAAGCTTCTTATCCTCTTGAATTACACATAGCTCACATTTGTCTAAGCATTTGTTGTACAAATCTAATTCTCAGCTTGGAAGCTGACCAAACCATGCCCTCCCAAATTTAGCACCTTAGGCTAACGAAAGCTACATGTTTGACGCTCCATATATCGTACACAGTTAATGCAATACTTTTGCGCCAGGGCACATTAGATTCAGGAATATGTCTTGTTTAAACTGTGAAAAGGAATATTTCCTGTGATTAAAGATACACCTTCCTTGCGAGACATAAACTAACAATGTATTACAGCTTTCACAATTGAAATTATTGACTGAGTCAATCTGAATGCTAATTGAGAGTAGAGTGTATGCTAAATTATGATAATAAACGTGTATTACATGGTATTATTATAATATATCTGTCCATATATTCATATAAGATATGACTGCACGATAACACTGAATACATACTTTGAGATCTGAAACTGCACACATCCATTATTTGTCAGAAGATCAACAATGCATATATCTGTAAACGTTGACCTTCAAAATGATGTACAATAAAATCTGATTCCTCATGCATTAAAGGTGAAATCTGTATGCTTGTTTGTGAAATGAAAGTGGAATATTGGAGTATTCGAGAATTGTAATAGAGACTGAATGATCCACGATGACTGAGCAATATGTTGAAAGTACTGATATGTCTCGGGAATAACGCCCCAGTGTTGCTTTCAACCCTAGTTATTATTATTATTATTAGTAGTAGTAGTATTAGTAGTATAATTAATAATAACTCACTGGCATCACATGCCTATCATTACAGTAATCCAGTACATCTAATCTTTTACTTCCTGATGATGAATATGTCATGGACCCAACTTGTTTTCATCCACACACACACACAAATACAGAACCGGTTGCACAAAAAAACTGTCCGCATATTCATTATAGGTAGATGAATTAGTAATATATCGGCGTATTGCTGGCCTTGGGGAAAACAGCTTTCCTCTATAATTAAGCCATTGGCACTCCTGCGCCTACCTCGGTTCAATCCCCTAAACTCCTGTGCCTCGTCCCGGTTTGAGGTGAGTGTTAAAAGCCATCTCAGCTAATTGGTTCCCCTGCCTCTTGTTTGTCATCTGAGCGACACCACAACCACAGTCGACGGCCTCCATCAAGAGCGCCGAAATTAGGAGGGAGAAACAACAGGGGCGGTTGTCGAGTGTCGCGCAAAATGGACTGACTGTCAGCCGGACATTAGTGAAGACTGATGTTGGAGATTAGTCGCTGACTGGGGTAGCCATTCTTCGTCACGTGCACTCCACGCTCTTTGTTTTGCTGTTGACGGTGGGTGGGGGGGAAGGGAAGGGATGAATTAAAGACTAAATCTGAACATCGGCCGATGCCGCCTTGGATTTTGAAAACCGTGGTGGTCTTGTCGCGAAAGAGGTTTTATCTAAGGTTGGGAGAATGACGGGGCGTTTTTGAACGCTGAAATTAAAGGGAGACCTATACACATGGGAATGCTGATGGGATGTCGGCGAGGACCCAGTGAAATTTAAATCAATCATTGAAATCAAACAATCCCACTCCACATAGACTCGAGGCCCTCTGATAGCTCTTGCAGAAGTTAGACAACCACCCACTTGAAACTGCCACCAGCCAAAACTTTTTAATGTTATTTAGTAATCCTCTGTTTCCCCCGCCAGAGAACAAAGGGGAAATAGATTTCACTTCATCGAGAAGAAGTGGACCTTCTCAAAACATTTCCGTGAAGCCATCGCGTGTCCGCGTCTTCACCCCCACTCTCCCTGCGGTTCTAGGGTGCGTTTGTATGAGTGCCACTCAGAGCCCCTCCAAACTTATATCATCTATTGTTCTCCAGCATTGCTGTGTTTTGCAAGCTCTTGGCCCATTTGGCGCAGGATTGAGTGTGAGTTTATGTGGTGGTGGTTGAGGGACAGCGGGGGTAGAGGGGGTGGGGTAAGTGGGTAGGCAGTTGAAGTGGGTGCTCTCCAAGAGGTTGTGGATATAGAAATTTGTAATGGGAGGTAATTGAAAATGAGTACAGTACTTGTAAACTGTTGGCTGGTAGTTTTCCCATTACGAGAGGCACTGGACTGGTAATAGTCGTCAAGTGTGATGCTTTGCTAAGGAATGCCATGTGCCTTTTATAAAGTAGATAGTGATGTAGTCCACCTAAACTGAGACCAGAGTCATGATCAAGACCAGAGTGTAAAGAAACCCAGACAAGACCATGACTTTGAGGAGTGGAGACCGAATCAACCAGACCAGTGCAATTCCCACACTGTATGATGCACTTAAAATAAAATGTGGAACATGCAAACCATTAGCCTCGCGAGACCATCCTGATCTCGCAAGCTTCAGTTTAATTTCATTGTGAGAAACAGTCTGGAAAGCCTCGGAATCATTTTTAATGTGTCCGAGTAGCAGCTGAACTTTCCAATCAGCGTTGTGTTTATAGCTATACGGGCATGGTTTTCCAATCAGCGTCGTGTTTATAGCTATACGTGTGTGGTTTAGGTGTGCCGACCATGCAACAGCGAAAACGACCAGATGGTTCATCAAATCAACTTCCAAGTATTGTTTTGAAAGTACATCCATTCCCAAACAGTTTTTATGTATGGCTCCCCAGATAGGTTAGCAAACCATAGGCACTAGCCCATAAAAACACACTAAAAACACACTAAGATTCATCGCCATTCCCCTCTTTTTGAAGCAGGACATTTTACATCAAATTACAGTAATTATGTTAACAAATTAATTAGATATTGCACCTGCAATGTGACGACAAGTCCTCTTTGTCCGATACCGAGACAAAATTCGGTCAAATGCCTGCATACATTCGCAAGTATGCAAACAAGTACAGTAGATGTTGGTCAACAGGTCAAAATACCTCAATGCACACATACAATGGAGGATTTTGTATGTAAATAGAACTAAATTAAAACCTAATGTGAAATTCATGTTGATTTAATTCTGTAAGGCAGGGCTATTCATTGAACCCCAAGCAACAAGACTTTAAAGCTTTTTACCAAACTTTATCAAGGCTCTGATGTGGGACATACTTTATGGGTGTATGCTGCTGAAGGGTGGATGTCTTTGGAATAATCATTCAGTCAACACAAAAGAGCCTATTGTGCAGAAGAGAGCTTGTCAGATTGGACACACTATTCTAATATAGCCTGCACTTCACTGCCCCCCCCCCCCCCCTCTCTCTCTCTAGCTTTCTCTCTTTTAAAGTGGCCTCATCAATGGGCCAGTTTTTGTTTTTTTACAGTATTGTTTCAGTAGAGATGGGCGTTCCTGTAGATACCGAAATTATATTGTAGGATCGTTTGAGGCCGAGGCATGTCAAGAACAAACAGGACAACACTGTGACAAGTGTATGGAGAGCGTTGGCTTGTGAAATAGTCAGAAGTATGTTGAAAAGAAGAAGAATGTGGCAGTTGGTTTACAGGGGTAACCTTGAGAACAGAAAGAACTTTATGGAAATTATGAGCGAAGGGCGCAACCGAAAACCAACGACCAAGACGTACGGAGACGGGATCTGTTAAACTCAGTTGCATGTAATATCAACATGACCTATTTTGTTACAATACGACAGTGACTACTCAAAACAAAAAACATTCCTAGCAAGAGAGGAAAATGGCGAATGCCATAGTCCACTGTACCTCAAGCACAAAGAAACACTTTTAGTTTTTTTGTGTTGACCAACTCATTCCTTCCACTTTTCCTTTGCACCCTTGAAGCAAAGCCTACTAATGTTGTACTCATCCAATACAATGGTTTGTCACATTCTTTGGCAATTTTTTGGCATTGAAGCTCAAGGATCATTCTCATAGTTTAATCAATAGCACCGAATTCAGTGCCACAACATCATCGTGCAAATAAGTTTGTGTTCTGTGTGTGGGTGGTTTATTGGAGGCTGTAGTATATGGAACAGTACAGTGGTAACAGCCAATCACTACCTCCCAGGTGTGTACCAGGTGTGGGCGGTTACAGGGCGTGCGTTAAGGGCAAGAGTTCAGTAAAATCAGTGTTGTAACTGTAACGGTTTCTTCCGCGTTGTGTAATAACTCTCACTCCAATTCACCAAGTCAGGATCACCACAGCACTTTTATTT
>JAODUK010069972.1:0-16583 GCA_027564635.1 Typhlichthys eigenmanni
ACTAGGCTCCAGACAACACAGCCCTCAGGTTCACAGGGGCACCCAAACCTCTCCACCACGATAAGGTGATGGTTCCCAGAGAGGCCTGACACATATGGCTATTTAAAAATGTTAATAATATGGCTATATTTTCCTCTCCTACAGCCTATAAACACATAAAACAATCCACAAAACATGTGTCGCTATAGCATATTGTGTTAATTCAACTGTCCAATAATTTATTCTTTACATTTGTATTCTCCATTTGGTTAATCATAGGCTAAATTTCAGTAGCCTGTCTACTAGAGCAGCAGCCCAGAGCATTTTGATCAAACGAACAAGGTACATCTGAATAACTACAGCAGTTGGACCCCAGCAGACATCCATATATGCACATGGTAGGTTACACCATGCATGTTTCTGTGTTCAGATGTTTGTACCTTGTTCGTTTGATCAAAATGCTCTGTACTGCCGGTCTATACCTACTGGGTCTGGGTTATTAGCCTAGTGTGGTTTATTTCCATTACCATGTTGACTGACAACCGATAGACATAGGCTATAGGCTACCTACTATTAAGGATATAGCAGTGTTAAGGTTAAGGAGGAACACTTAGCATTGGGCCTAAATACTATGCCTAAATACCGAGAACGATATTGGGATAAAATCATCAATCGATCACCTTGAATATGCGTACCATCCAATCGTTGTTTAAGGGGGCGGTCCGTTGCTAAGGGCGAAGTTTGGTTGAGTCAGTGAGCAGCCAGCCAGCCGACTCCGAGCCATACAGCAGTAGCAGTAGCCTACTGTACTGACGGAAACCATTGGACTGAGAGCGTTTCTTCAACACTTTCTGTGGAATCTGAGTTTTTTTCGGCACAATCAGTGAGATAGGCGACATTATTAAACTAACATCTTCTGGATCGGTACGCTTATCATAGGTAAGTTTAACTGCTGTAATAATATTGTTTCATTTGCCGACAGGTGACTTACAGAAATCGTCCCCCCGCCGAAAGTGTTCATATGCCTACAATTAGTATAACCTCGCCAACATGTGCAATATTAGTACCGTACTCAATTGTTGTCCGTTGCATGACTTCTGTGTGCATACAATTTTAATATTGAGTCGTCATGGAATACTACAACCCGCATTCATATTCAGTGCCGTACATTTCTTCTTCGATTCAACAAAAACAGTTTGCAGACGCACTGCTGCTTCAAAGAACTGCAATGTAGGCAGATGATGAATGTCGGCTAGGGGGGGATTTCGGCACGACACCTATAAGCCTGGTTAGCAAGCCACGCTAAGTAACATTAGCTGTATCGAGAAGCGTCTCGGGAATCTGTCCGCCTACTATCGTTAGCCGTACAGCTAATGGCAGCCACTTTCTTGTTTGCCAGTCAGTAACGCTTTAGTGTGTGTGTGTGCTACAAATGACATTAGCTAATTTCATAAACTCTCTAAACGATAACATATTATTTAACGTCAATGAAACCATTATTCGCAGACTGAAGGTGTATGCGTTAGCTAGTTACCGATCTGCATAACTGACCTACCGAAAGTTACCTGGCTGGACAATGAAGAGCTTGTCTGAGTGTTCGGCCCCTAAGCGCTGCTAGCCAGCTACCTATTTGGCATTCTTAGTGTGTGTTGTGTTGACTATTGTTTGCGAGATATAGACTGACACTATTATAAGTAGTTTTCTATACCAGCATTAAACAGTGCATCTGGTGAAATGTCGGTATTGGAACTATGTGTCGTTCCAATATTTGTTTCTGAAGTAAGTTTAGCCTAGTAGTACCTGGCCAATGGCCAGGAACCAAATTACAGCACCTCAAACCAGGCTGTCATCTTGTAAAGCCATTCCTTTTATACTGTTGTATTTGTTCTACGTCATATAACTAGCCTAGGCCTATATGGGTCCGCATCTTGGCTTTGGAAGAATACAGTTCTTACATTGAACTCAAAGTAAACATGTCCCCAATCTTTGAATATTGACATTTGGACCTGCCAGTGATTTATCTAGATTAGAATATAATATGAGAAGCACATTATCGATTCAGTTCAATCACCCAGCTAATCAATACGTTCAATGGCCTAAATAGGGCTGATTACTGTCTGTTTACTACACATAGTGCTGCACTGAGATGTGTTATGATTTGTGGAGTGATCAGCTTTTCATTTTTAGTTGAGTTAAAATTCTAGAAGCAGGCAACCTTTTATGTTTTAAATGGAAGTTGAAATACCATATCATACATGGGCAATTTGAAATTGTTTTGTTGGTTTACCACATGCCATATTCGCTGTAGTGAAGGTAAACATGTCTCTGCTGACCAAACGAGTGCTATGCTTTTGCTACAGTTTTTATTTTATTTAATCAAAAGCTGAATTTCAAAGGTGTCTTTCATAGGTAACCAATATAACTCTTGACTGAACTCATCTTTTGAGAACTGACCGAGTGAGACCAGAACATTTGTGATGTTGTGGCACTTGTGTTTGAGAGGTGAATAGGCCTAATGCAAGAGTGCCTTGTGTGAGTCGCATTGTAAGTGAAACCACCTTTACGACGTGTGTGTCATGTCGTGTCATTGCCTCAGAAGAGACGCTCCTGCTTGGCACCTGGTAGTCCGTGTGACTGAAGTGTGATGCAACTCTGAGATAACGCCATGATGGCACATTGAGAAAGGTCTGTCTTGCTGTCAAGATGGCAGATCCTGCTTTGAATGGCACGTGTTGTGTATCTCATGGGCATGTGTTTGCTGCATGTATTTCTGAGAGGAGGAGAGATGCCCCTGTTTGCCTCTTTCTTCTTTTTAAACTGCATTTGTTCACCCCTCCTGGGTATCTGGTATGTTAGTAATATGTCCTAAAGCAGGATTGACACATATTTATTACTTGTCAGATTTACATGTAGACTCCCATCCAGTGCTGCTTGGGGGAAAGGTCAACAGACTTGCTCTATGGTATGTGAAAAGATTTAACCAGAGAGGAGATATTCAAAGAGATATCTCAGATGTGCCCACTTAAGTGATGTGGAAAAAACATTGTACGGGTTGTACTGTGTTAATAGTCATTAAAACCTCTACACAAAACATTATGTACAATACAGAAAGCACCTACTTATCTTTGGTGGTATTTGTCATTATAGGCATTTCATCAGAGGAAGCTATTTGACGTGTCAGCTCCTAAAAAGCATATTTAAAAATGTTTGTGGTTGAGTTTTATCACTTTTAACACTAAGTTCCCTGGCACTCTCCATGTGGGACAGTATCTGCAGCCCTTAATTATCTCCGATGGGCTTTGGTCTTCTTTTGAATGTCTTTTTCAGCAGGAGTGTATTATGGTTAGTGGGTGGGTGGGGGTGTTTGAGACAGGCAGACAGACTGTATGCGAGGAGTTGTTTTTCAGGTTTACCTCCCTCTCTCTGTGTGTGCATGTGTGTTTCTCCTCCCCATGGACGCTGTGGGGCTCCTTTGTGTCTCACAGCCAAGCCAGGCCCTCCTGCACACAGCGATACCTGAGCCCCATGAGCTGGGACAGCTTCCTTCAACCGTCTGATCGCTTTAATTACCACTGACCCAGGCTGGCAGGCACTGGGAGGGCCTCAAAAGACGCTCACACACACTAGCTAAACTGTTTGACACCTCAAGAAGAGGAGTCCATGAGAAAGATATGAGACTACAAACTGATCACAAAGCGTTGAATAGTAGATGATGTGTGTGTGTGTGGCTAATGATTAACTGACTGTGCACAGTGTCACAGTCATGATCACCTCATTACCCTACTGTTACACTGGTGGCAGGGCAGACCGTCTTCAGCATGCTGTCTCTCTCTGGGTCTGATTTAGTACTGAGGTGGTTCTCTGGACCTGCTAGCATCACGCTCCTGTTCCCCTGGTAACCGCAGCAGTTGCCTGGCGCTGTGATGATGACAGCATTGTGACCCGATGGAGCTCAGAAACAAAATGCCCAGAGAGTTCATTTGTAATTTCTCCCCACATCACCTCTAAAGCGCAGGCAATGACATCATTCTCTGCTGGCTAGTGGCCAGTGATTCTTGTATGTTACAGTACGCTGGTAGACAAAAACATGCTCTTGGAGAGTTTGTCCAGTGGGAACAAACATGTTCACTGTCACAGTCTAAGTACTGACAATGAATAATTTTATGCACATTGCTGTCAGTGCAAACATAGATTGTATGTTAATGATTGTTATCCAATTTCGCCTGACAAAGTTACCTGAGTTACCTGACGCATATTTCAGGTTTACTGTAGGGAATGCAGATCAAAAGTGTGCAGGCAAATCCCCTGTTTTTATGCTCCCTGTGTTCTTGTTGATATAAAAAAGGCTGGTAAACAGGCTTTCTTTTCTTTCGGGGCCCCAAGTTTTTTGTTTTGCAGACTCGCGGCTTTTTGGGAAGTTCCTTCCGCTCCATCTGGGTCTATTTGGAGCAGCACTGTGCGTTGTATAACAGGGCCGTATTGGTCCAAAGTCTCCCGGCTATCATGATGTTGTTGGGTGACTGTGCTGGCTGGGGTATGACTGGGCTCAAGAGAAGACTGGTGATCTTGACTGTTTGACCGTTACTACCATACCTTTCCTGCCTCGATGGGTACAATAGTGATGTTATAAGTGCACCATTGGACTGTGAGCTACTCACAGTGCTATAAGAAGAGCCCCAGTCTGATCAATGGCCAACATTCACCATTGCAAGAAAAGCCTGTCAATTATTAATGAAGTATCAGGTTTTGCTTTGAGCAGCGAGGCCTAGTTGCTCTTTATTTGAGGTTTGTGTGTCAGTGTGCTAGTGTGTACTAGCAACAGAGACTGAGAGAAGCAAGAGATGGAGGACATGGCATTCGTTCATATTCCAATCCACACTGTGCTTTTTGAGACGTCACTCCCCCGGATAAGGTGAAGGAACGTAGGAAGAATGTAAATGTCTCTGTCTTAGATAGGATAAGGGTTGTGTGTGTTATGTCAGAGTACTGCGTACCTACATTTATGTGTGTGTGTTTTCCATTGCATGAAGGAAAGCTCTGAAGATGAGCTCATCTACATGCCATGGAGCGGTCTCAGGGGAGAGAGACTGATGGCAGGCCGCGCGATACGCAATACTGCTGAGTCAGCAGGGGCGGTACAATGGCTTGGCTGTGCTGCCTGCCTGCTTGCAGCACTTGAGGGTTCACCAGGCCTGTGCCTGCTGCTCACTGACCCAGTGTGCCCACCCTGGCTGCACCCTGCACGGCAGGCCTATTATCCCACAGTAATTGTGTGCCTCTGCTCTCTCTGGTCAAAGGAGAATGGCTGATCGTGGAGGCCTGGTAGTTTTCTGTCCTTGCTGAACTGCCTGGCTGGTTCTCTGGCAGGGGAAGGAGTGTCCTGACTGGAAACATCTTCTGCCTTGTTCAGGAGGTTTATGTGCGTACATGGGGAGTTGATTTCCCAGCTGTGTTGGGTGGTCTGGTCATAAGAAACCTTGTGCGCCTTCAAAGTTTCCTCTTTAATCCTGCCGTGGTTATTGTTGACCAGCTACCACTGTGTCCCGGATTGAAACGTCACCTGATTTATCTTTGTGTGTGTGCCACTGTTTATAAAATGTAAATCTATTTTATTCCCTGCTCTCTGAGGCTCACACTGCAGAATTGAACAGCCTGCTCAGCTCAGCTTGCCTGATATGGCATTATTTCCTTTAGTCATACTACACTTCTCCAGTTTGTCCACATGCTGATAACGTTCTCGTTGACTCAGAGTCCATAGTCCTAACACCTACACAGTGTTCCACACTCTGCTGTACTGTAATCACCTCTACACATCCCGGGAAACTGTAGAGTTACAGTGGCTCTTTAAAGTATATAATTCACATTTAAGTAATTGTTATATCACAACTGTATTTACATTTATTAATTTTTATTACTTTGCATATCTACCGTATAGTTACAATCTCACAGTATGCCAGTATTTGATTAGTAATTGAGAAACACTATTTGTTTCCTTTTAAATAATGTTCAATAAGCTAGAACTCTCCTTCTCTGAAATGACTCAAGTCTCAGAGAGAGGGAATGACTTATAATCTTAAAATAGTTCTGGACCCCCTTTAGTGTCTCTGTGATGCTAGTTAAAGCTTCGCTCCACCTATTACTTTGTTACATCTTGACTCTACTGTGTGAACTCTAAATTGGCCTGCTGTTAACCAGCGCCTTCCACCATGATGTCACTTCTGACGTGATGGCAGACTGTAGCCCAAGTTCTTGGGAAACATTCCTCAAGTTACTGCTCGGCTGAACACTCGACAAGACCAGTTTGGTTGGCTGAGGGTTGACGTCAGTTTGACTCGCCCTGCCTCATTTAGAATCTTGTTACAGTAGTCTCAATGTTCATCGGTAAAGGTGAATGGGGTTACCTAGGACCCGAATAGAGTCTCTTTTTTTTGTCTGGTTACAGCCTCAAAGGCAGTATGTTCCAAAAATCTGTTTTTCTGTGGGCAGTCAGGTGAGTAAAAATAGGAAAAGGTGCGTGTGTGTGTTGGCCAGGTCAGAGGGGCAGTGCAACGCTGGAGTGTGTTCGCTTAGCAGGAACTTCCTGTTCCACTCTGACCTCTCATCCGTCCTGCTGCTAGATAAATACTGCTACTGACACACACACGGTACAAACTACTGCAGTTGTCACAATACGACATCCATACTCTTCTACTGTCAGACCACTGCTGCCAACACAAACATAGGCGTTTAACATAAACACAAACATGCACGCAACTGACTCAGTCATTTACTCAGTCATACATTTTATATAGTAGGCTATAGTAGACTCTGTTATTTGATCCCATGTGTCTAGATGTTTGTTCAGATGATTGTAGCCAAGATGACTTGCCTGCTATCCAGTTCACCTGCTTGCTCACTTGGTTTGTTATCTCTGTTTTACGGACTTGTTATGGGATGCAGACAGTAGATAGGGGAGGGGTTCAGTTAAATTCAAGTCTCATGTCGTTAGTACATCATGAGTCTCAAGCTCAATGCTAGCATTGCACAATGCCTGTTTGTTTCTCTGTTGAGATCTAGTCTGGAATGTTTCTATTTCTGTTGAGTGATATCTAAAAGCTATGCACTTGGATTAGTGGGGGGTCGGTTAGGCAATATCCCCACTGATTGGAAACTTAAACCAGGAAGTGCCTCATGCTGGGTGGAGAATGTCACAGGGAGACTCCTCCTTGTTCAGGAAGTGCATTATGGCATGCATCTTGGATGCATTGTAACAACTGGGCTGTGGTCATATAGCTAAATTACATCCTATGTCTATTTCTAACTTATTTTCCCTTGATTGAAAACACTATTAAGATGTGAAGGAGAATTCATATGGACTCAGGAAAAGAACCACGCTGCTGAAGAGAATTCGGCTGCACTTGCAGTAGGCTACTCAATTATGTGACAAAGGAGGTTATAGGGCTATTAAAGGTAAAGTCAGCTATTGCAAGCTAATACAAATTCACAAAATATCTCCTTGTATTTCTCTAGCTTACCATGTTGAAAAAATAATCTGATACTTCTACATAGCCCTGGCTACGTATATATGGACATAAGCAAAGTGGCGAACACCGCTCACAACAACAAAGGCATAATACCACGCTTTGCTTCACAAAGCTTTTGGTGTGTGAGGCGGCGCTGTGGAGTGATATTGTTTTGATTTGAACTCTAAGTTAGCAAGCGTTTCTCAAGAATAACTAACCCTCCATTTAAGTCTGCTGTGGCGAAAAGTTACATTCTTCAAAAGATGGACTACTAAAAGTGCATTTTAGGAACTTCCCCCCGTGTGTGTTCTTTAGGGCTGGATATCGCCACTGATTTTCACAATTGATTCCGATTCACAGGTCCAAAATCAATTCAATCCAATATCGATTCAGTTAGGGATATTTCAGGTAAAATACCAATTTTACCAAAATGCTTGCAACATACACTTGTGCAATAGATGTGCCATTAGCCCCATATAAAATAAATAAAGTATCTATTTTGCAATTATCCTATGACTCTACAGTATCTACCTGCTTTGAGGCCTGTTATAATTAATAATGTCCTTGTATTCCACTTAAAATATTTTTGAGCAGGAATACAGGGCCATAAAAAAAATCTTAATTTGGATTTCGACAGACATACACAATTTGGCACGACACCGCCCGACACTTTCGTCTAACAAACATCTGAAACATGTATGGTAAATTAAAAGCTGCTGTGTGAAGGGATGCAATTCTAACAAGGCAGGGAAGCGAATATGTAGTGTAGTTTTAGATCGAAGCATTTAGACAAAATTGGTTGGTAAATGCAGGCAGTCAGAAACCGAACGCGAACTACACCAACTGGATGGAAGCACATCTGGCTCGAGCAATGTGCTAATTACGTGACCCAGCTGAGCTAAAAACATTAGAAATCTTTCATGTCAGATTCTTTTTGCACGCTATGCCAACCAGCAGCTTTGATGCATTCTGACAATGGAGTTGGTTATATAGTTATTTACTATTGCGCCATATTTATATATGTGGTAGGCTGTATAGTGCATTATTTTTGTAAATATTAAATTAATCTATTATACAAGTTAATTTGTGGTGGCACTTGAATGCATTAATACCAAAGATTAATACGCACATTTTCATAATCTGGTCTGAATCATTATTTTCATCCTCAAAGTAAAACTGTAACCTACGCGGCAGTGAGTCTGCATCATATTTTCCTCGTGCAGATCGCCAGCCATTACTTAGCTTTAGAAAAGATTATGCAGTCCACACAGACGCTAAAAATGCATAATGCATTAAGCCTTCCTCACTATTTCAGTGTCCATGTGTCTTGAATTTGAAAACTGACATAATACAACGTGCTCATGTTCAACTCAGGGGGAAGCAGACAGACGTTGCACAGGTCCTACAGTCTTAAAAGGAAAAGCACGCAAATCTTGCATCTGGTTTTAAAAGATCGATCTTGATCATTAAAATTAGGATCGATTTTATTTAGAGAATCACTTTATTTTTTTTACCCACCCCTAGTGTTCTTACCATGTTGTTTCATGCAGGCTATAAACATGGACAATCCACAATAAATATGACCCTACCTCATTACCAAATGGTCTGACTTGAAATAAACAAACAATACTTGTCACAAAAATGAAATTAAGTGGTTGTTACATTTGAGAGTGGTTGATCACACACACCCCTCTACACTCATATTTATGAACATTAATCCCAATTAGCATGATTGTATTAAAATAATTCTAAATTCATGCAAGAAGATAAGCATGAAATGACATGATTGTTGGCTTTCATGTAGAAGCAAAGCATGATCCAGTGCACACTAATGCTGAAGGATATAAGGGAACACTCAACTTTCCTTAGCAAGAGATAATTTACAGTATCATGAGTTACACTTGATGCTTCCTGGTATATTTACTAAGCCTATTTGACTGTGGCCCTGGATACGCGCTTAAAAACGGTGGCCATTCATTTCATGGAAAAGTTCTCAAGAGCACATCTGACATAATTCTTCTCCCGACTAACAGTGTTTCATGTTTGCAAATACTGAGCATGTGCATTGGTGTCCAATGTGTCTCAATAAGAACTCACATGAATCAACATTTCTCATGAATGCATTGTATCGTGCTGTTGTTAAAGATTGTGTAAAGCAAATACAGAGATTTACTTGGAAATACTTTAAAGGAATGGATTTCTAACATATGTAAACATGTCAGAACCCTGTTAACTATGTAGTATTGTAGAGTTAGACTGTTAAACTGTATTTCATCATTTCTCTGTTCAGGATTTTTTCAAAGGGCCAGAAACGAGGAAATAGATACGTAGATGGTCCCCCAATTTGCATACCCTTCCCCGTAACACCACAAGGATATAAAAGCGTAGAGAACGTTAGAATCAGTATTTATCCTGCTCCAATGCAAGTTATTAGCCTACTAAATTGACTGTCCTTCAACAGCCTACAACTCCATAGTTAAATCACTTACTGTCCTTTAACGGCATACAGTCTGATAGTTGTGCTTTCATTGTAGAAATAAGCACACAATGTGGTTGAAAATCAATGTGCATTATTTGAAAGCTACTGGTTTAGTAGCCTAGCCTACCTGCTAACACCTGCCTGCCAAATCCAGTCGGCATTCTCATGTTCAAATCAGCATCCAAATAATACAACTGTCTTTATGTAGTCCAATCCTCTCTCCAAAAGAAAATATAAACCACATATCCAAAC
Source organism: Typhlichthys eigenmanni (assembly GCA_027564635.1). Classification (NCBI taxonomy): domain Eukaryota; kingdom Metazoa; phylum Chordata; class Actinopteri; order Percopsiformes; family Amblyopsidae; genus Typhlichthys; species Typhlichthys eigenmanni. Next base: position 10,213 of record JAODUK010069972.1, read on the forward strand.
GAAAAAATCCAATCCAACAAGCTAAGGCTAGATTTACTTGACAAGATGCAGCTCACGGCATCTGTAGGTGTAATGCCAAAAAGTGATCTGCCAAAAAGTGGTGTAGCTGTTAAAAACCGAGTTCTGCCCTCGAGAGCACACACAGGCTTAAAACCAATTAATCTTTTTTACCAGTATACATCTATTTAAAGTGAAATCACAACTCATAAAATGCACGTCTACAATTTCCAATCAATGTTCGGCTAAAGATACCTTTCTGGCACAACACCGCGAGATGGAGTTTACAGTAGAACACGCGATGGGTGTGGTTACAGTGCCTTCTTCAGACACACCCCCAGCACTTGAGAACAGATAATGCTGGCTATGTTTTCACACTTTTTAAACATAATTTTATATACTTGCTGACTTTTTTATTAATCCAAATTTGTCTGGGTGGTTAATATGACCTTTTTCTGTGGTATGACAAACTCAAAACGCAAATGTATGCCTGCTTTACACAACCTTTTAAAAGATCCAATGTAAATCTTTATTTAATGAGCACATCAGAAATTTATTATGTGCTGCATACTATAGGGTTGGCCACCACACTAAGAGGGAAGCTTGATCATGGGACAATGTTGTTTGCTGACACTTGGTAGACCGTAGGCAGTTCAGACTCAGGCATGTTCTGACCCAAATGTGAGCTGTCCCTGTCATTTTCAACCAAGACGGTCTTCCTTCATGTTGGGTCTGCAAAATCCTTGTGTTTCCCACATCTCCATAACCATCCTTTTCCTTTGCGTTGGTTCTCTTCTAAAGATTTGAATTCATAATGCAAATAGTTTTGAATCAAACATCTGCATTAACTGTCTAATATTATTCCTTTAAAGTGGACCTTGGTCAATCAATGTGACATGGGCACCGTAATTATCCTAATAGGCATGCAAAACAATAAACAGCTCTTGCTAGATCATGCGCAAGCAGCAAGTCCATTTTGGCAAAAGAAAACCTTGTGTAGTACGGTAGGCTTCAAACATAGGCTGCTCATTCATCAGCATTTCCTGCTGCACTGCATTAAGTACTGTAATTATGCTAATAGATGCACAACACAATATAAATAGCAGCTGTGTTTTAATTAATCAGATGTTGTGTAGTTTCATCGCTGTAAAGGCTGGTCCTATGCATGTGTCATTCCATAATCTAGATTCCTGTCATTTGTGATATTTGCTGCTATTTTGACTGCTATGAGTATGACCTCTTCATGTTTAAGTGGCAAAACGTAAAGAAAGCATGCAGTGATGAGGGTTGCATGGGCAGGGTTAATTTATGATTTATTAAAGCCTCTGTCAATACGTAACTATCTACCTGCCTTTGCTCAGCCCAGTGGTGTGTGTGTGTGTGTGTGTGTGCGTGTGTGTGTGTGTGTGCGCACTTTGACCAGGGTGATTTTTTGGCACTGCCCCAGTGCCCCCCGCCCATAACCAAGTAATAGAAGAGTTATTATAGCTGTGGGGCTAGGCATGGGACTATATGAGAAATGTATATCACTATAAACATGGCCAAAATAATTGTGATAAACTATATTATCACGATTATTTTAAAATAGCACTAAAACATAATGGAATCACTTTCTTACAGTTTCTTAAGAAACAAACATTTCTATTGTATCATGACACACATGCTTATCTTTTTTGTGATTTATTTAGTTTTGAAACCAGTATTTCAACAAATTGCATTAATATATTTTATGTGGGGGTCACAATGGGCAAGCCAAGCCTTCAGCCATAGTGGTGATTGACTGGAAAGATGCAGGCTAATAAATAAGTTAGTATTTATCAATACAATTGGACTGTACAAGTGAGCTAGACAGCTTTTGTCAAGTCGCTTGTGAAAATATTAATATTTATGATTATCACGATAATGGATATTCACCACGATACGATTATCGTCAGTATTTTTATTGCGATAGATAATCATATATCATATAATATATATATAATATCATATATCATCCCATCCCTATATGGAGCCACAATATAGTTGTGCTATAGTTGTCTCCCTCTGCCTAAATAAAATAAAATAAGTGTGTGTATATGTTTTTATGAAGACCCAGTGGATGGTGTGTGTGTGTCTTGTGAAGGTGACTATTGCTCTATCAAAGGGATAAAGTCGACATGGTTCCTGAGTAGTGTTTTGGCTATGAGGGTGCGCTCAGTATCTCTGCAGACAGTCCACATCTGGACCATGTTCAGCTGGCCTGCAGTGCCATTGAGACCCATCGCCTAGACGGGTAGTGTCAATTTATGCTTCTGACCCGAGCTTACGTCAAGCCTTTGATATGATGCCCCAAAACACGGAAGTGCCATGTATTGTTTATGCTCCGCAATATTAGAACACAAAAAAGTATAAACGTTTTGAAATAAGCATATAAAAATATTTCTTTCACCAACATAGTGCCGACACAAAATGGTATTATAAAAGATTGCTTTTTGCTGCCTGAACAACAAGGATATCCCATAGGAAAACTGCAGTCTTGGCTCCCAATAGAACACTAATAGTGTAAAACATTTTGAAATAAGCATATACAAATATTAGCACATAGCATATGCAAATCTTAGTTACACCAGCATTTATCATAGGAAACAATCTGCTGACACAAAATGGTATTTATAAAAACGCTTTTCAATACCCGTACAACAAGGAAATCCAAATGAAATCCATCCTGTCACGTGCAGTTGTAGGCTAGTCTTGGTTAATAATGCTCAAGCATGATGTATAAAATGTATCTTTCTAGCTAATCGAATAATTATACCAGGTTTGTCAAAGGGAGACAGTCTGTGCATGCATGAAGGCTATGGCGTTTTTACAAACATTTCTAATTACAAAGCACTACTGTGGCATATGGGCTTTGATCCACAAGACTGCTGCGTCGAATCGACGGACTGACTAATGGGTAGTTAAATATTTGGAGAGATGCACGTCAGCCCACGGCCCCACGCCATACCCTACGCCGTAGGTTACGCCCTATCTGTAGGTTACGGTGTATCTTTGACACAGAAGCATAAATGGGCCTTTAGTGGAACACTGATGCCTTTCCTCAAGCAGACAGCCCTTACAGAAGCATCCATCTTGTACAAATTTCACTGGTTATTTGAGGTCAGCCAGTGTACAAGCTGCTATCCTTGATTAGGTCATCTTTCCCAAAAGTGACAAATGACTGGGTACATGTGTAGTGTATTATCAGTCTGTGGCAACAACGGACTGGGATTGACGTGGCTGTGGCTGCTGCATTTGACCTCTCAGCAGGCCATAGTGTTTACATAGTGTTCTAACTTTAAAATATATCTCTCCTGCTCTTTGAAACTCAACACTTTATTTTGTATCCTGTATTATTATTGATGTTTGAGTTATGTATTGGGAATATATGTTAACCCTGGTCTTCCTTGTTTTTATTAGAATTATGTTTGCGTACGGTTGCTGGTGTATGAGCTATTCATCTCTTGACAAATGTACTAATTGTAAGTCATTATGGAAAAGCATCTGTTAAACGATGTAAACGTACAGCTCAGTCCATTTAATTTAAAATCAACTTTAGTAGGCAAAATATGATCTTTGGCAACCACGGGTGGATACAATTGCAGTCATTAAGATTGGGTTTTAGGACAGGCCTCGGGGGGGGGGGAGAGAGGCATTCACACTAAAGCAGACAGACAGGCTGTGCAGACGACACAAAGTGAACAGACTTCAGACTTGCAAAGACATGCATCGAGGAGGTAGGCCAGAAGTGCAGTCTTGTCTTTACACCTTCCTCTGTCCACACCTGTGGTGTGAACCTGTGGTCTGCACAATGACATGGCTAACTAGTGGTACTGGCTGGGGAAGCATGGGTCCTAGTGGAGCAGGGAGCCATGGAGGCAGGCAGCCTAGCATACAGCCCAGTAGCCCAGTAGCCTGCCCGCCTATCGCACACCACGTCCTTCCTATTTGTGGTCCCACCCAGCTGTGCATCATCCTCAGCAAACACCAAAGTCACACAGAAGATTCATGCTAGCTCAGTACTGAACCTCTTTTCCCCACTCGGTACTAATTAATAGTTTGTGGTATGCCGTATTTCATTTGAGTGACATGGGTGTGGTTTCTAATATTTTACATTGGTAGCCTACTGCTTGACTGAGTACAGTGAAATAACATACCAGACTGCAGGTTTTCACACAGAGGTTGACTGATTAATCGTTTGGCCGATTTAATAATTGGGCCGGCTGATAGGATGCTTTACAAACTATTGTTATAGGCAGAATTCCACCGGTCAAGTAGGCTGCATCACCTTGCATTTGCCACAGGCTCCATGCATGATGTCAAGGTCATTTAATTGTGTACCTGGGTTATATGTAAATCAGCCTAAAGTTGACTTTAAGACGATGATACTGTTTTTGGTTATTTATGATTAATGCTCACACTGAAGATGTCTGCTGCTCTACCGAAAGGATGCCGTCTCTGTTATGCTTGCAAGCAAAATTTGGTAGTATTTGGCTAAAGTTTACTTTAAGACGATGATGCTGTTGTTGGTTATAGCCCATCGATTTGACGTCTGATCTAGAGCGTGTGTGCTATCGAACCGTACCGTTGTTTGTAAAGAGTCAGTCAGGCACTTTTTTCCTATAGGCAACATTCAATTACTGTAATGTTATTACAGAGAGTAATGTACTGATAAAAGGTACCGGTATCGACTCAAATGTGAACGGTACCCAACCCTAATGTGCGCTATTAGTCGGTTAAACAGTTAAATGCTTAGACCATCGTAGGGCTGGCCCCAAATTTCCGGTTATTCGAGTATTCGTTCATTAGGTATGCATGCATGTTTTCCCATTAATCCCTGTTTCATCAACACAATTGATTGCATTTAGCTCTGTTTGTAAGAAGAGAGCAAGGCTATTCATTCAACACACACTGTTATTGGCTAATACAGGAGGTATATGCTATTGGACATCTCTGACTGGCTCAATTGACGTGTCAAAGTGTCCATTCTGAGCGCATGGCTATGTTTACATGAGTGCTCACTGAAGCTAGGAATTGAAGATTACTTCTGTTATACAGTTTTTAATGGTGTTCTTCAGAAATACCATCAAGTATTCAAAACCTGTAAAATGGTATTTGGGACAGCCCTAGACCATCGCTAGTCGGCACCATAAATACCAGCCGATCGAAGTGCAGGTAGAGAGAGACCTGAAACCTGTACACATGCTGACGATGTTAAGCCTGATTGAAATCAATTTGGACGGTTTTCTGAGTGTTTTTGTATTTTTAGACTAGTCGACTAGTCTAAATTGTCATTTTCTTTTAACCGGCAGGGAGACAGGGAAATGAGTCGCTAGGAACATCCCTAGTCATGGACGCAAACAACCTTAACCTCATACACGTCCTTTTACTGCCATCTGGTGGGCGAATATATGCCTATACTGTAACATTCTGTTCATAGTAATATAGCCTACCATACCTCACGCTTCACTGAGACAGATATGAGAATGATACAATTTAGTTTGTATTTTACAGTATACCGTACATAATTATAATTAATATAAAAGCTCAGACAAGTGACAAAAATAATCACTTGTTATAAAATACTAATGACTTGATAGGATTTTTCGGGCTCCAAACGTTTGTTAAATTGGTTTATAAAAATCGGTGGACTTATAGTTTTTGTTATTTGTTAGCCTCAGTAGGAATTATTTAAGATTCAATGTTTTTCAGAGTAGACAGCAGCAATGAATGGTAGTGAGTAGTTTGTTTTTGTTTTGTTTTAATATATGCTAAATTACAGTGGCACTGTTGATATCATATCTTAATAAGGAGTTGTCTTTGACTTACTGTGGTGAGAAAATGCAAAAAACCTTTGTAATATTTTTGTTTACTGAGAGTAGCTTATACAATTGGCATTTGTACCCGTGTTCCTGACTCCATGCTGCACCTACAACAATTTTTCCATATTTATGTTGTGGAACTCATTTACGGTAAATATTTGTACTGAACCACGGAATGTTGCTGAGGGCAAAGGGCATACTGCTGCCATCCAGGTGAGAGGACTCCTGTTTGGATGACTAATTTGGGTTTTCTTGAATCATCCAAGGTAGATTTGAAATAGGTATTATGGACGTTAAGCTCTCGGAACTGTAAAACAAATGTTGCACTGTCTACACGATCACGTCTCCAACCTTGTTGTCACTCAATGGTACCAACCCATTCAGAATGCTGAAATGGAAGGGCCCTTTACAAAGAGTGGAGTAGGCCTGTAAACATGTTTTAATGTGGACCTCAAATAGTGCATATTAACCACACACTGAACATTGTGTTGAGTGTCTCTCTCTCTCTCTCTCTCTCTCTCTCTCTCTCTCGCT